>JAULBY010056660.1:0-11016 GCA_032358315.1 Ophiocytium majus
CGGGCGCGCGACGCGCTCCACATCCACTTTCGCGATCACATGCCCCTGGAACGCGCGGCTGGCCTGCTCGACCGTTCTCACCACCGGCACGCTCACCTCCCCCTCCCACACGCCCGTCATCGCGCGCACCTCGATACCGTGCTGCCGCAGCTTCGCCACGATCTTTTCCACCGCCGTGCGTTCTTCCTTCGCGCCCTTCGCGGTTGATCCAGTTCCTTCCGCCTCGTCGCCGCGCGGCACAGGAATCACATACCCGCCCTTGCCCGCGCCCGGCAGGTCCATCTCACGCGTCGCCTCAAACCTGTCCCACAACTCGCACTCGTACGTCCTCTCCACGCCCGTGCTCACGGGGTGCCCGCCTTCGAGCCGCTCCTCGTAGCCCAGAATCTTCACCTTCTCCGGCCAGGGCGTGGCCTTGGCGCGCATGGCCAGTTTCGCGGGGCGTGCCGCGTCCGCCGCGGCCTCAACGGCCCTCACCGTCTGCGCATTGGCCGCGGTCCACTCCAGCGCGCTGCGCACAAACGCCCGTGTTCCCTCTACACGGTCCTTGAACGGGGCGTACGTGTACGTTTCCACGAGGATGCTCAGGCGGTTCCGCAGGCCAAAGTACGTCGTTCCGAAGCGGGCCTCAGCAGGGAACGTGCCCCACTGCTCGCGCTTGGTGGCCTCCTCGGCGAAGGCGTTGCCGAACGAGCCGTACCAGTACGCGTTCCACCCCGTGGCCTTGGTGAACGCCGCGCCGATCTCGGGCAGCATCCGCTCGCGGCTGAGCCGCTCGATGCCCGCCTCGGTCGCCGGCCCCTTCGGGCCCGCGTACGTCACCAGGTAGCGGTGCAGCGAGCCGTTGGTGATGTGGCAGTCCATGAACACCGCCGGGTCCCACTCGTTGAAGAACCGCACGAGCGAGACGGTTTCCGCCTCTTCCACCTTGATGAAGTCGCGGTTCAGGTCGCGGCCGTTGGCGTTCTCGCGCACGCCGGTCTGGGCGGGTCCGTTCTGCGTCGGCCGGTTGTTGCCGGTCCTTTCGTTGCCATCGGCGTTGTAGATCGGGGCGAAGACGACGATGAGGCGCCGGAGCAACTCACCCGCTCCTGACGTGGCCGGCCTTGTGCGGGCGGTCGGGACACCGAGATCCGCGCCGCGTGCCTCGCCCCCACGGGCGGACGGGACATCCGCCCCACCAACGACCCAGAGCCACGAAGCGATGGCGGCACGCCCGAGCGAAGACCTCTACCGCGTCTTCTCCGGCAAATCGGGCGCGCAGTACGAAGTCCGCGACCTGATCGCGTGCATTGTGGATGCTCTGCCCGTCGGCTCGGCGAGCCGCCCAAGCCCCGACTTCGACGAGTACAGGGCCGATTACGGCCAGTCGCTCGTCTGCGGCTACGCGCGTGTGGGCGGACACGCCTGCGGCATCCTCGCCAATCAGAAGAAAATGACCCGCTCGGGCAAGGGCCAGGTGATTGACGTGGCGCTGTATGAAGCCGTCTTCAACTGCATGGAAAGCCTGCTGCCTGAATACAGCGCATTCGGCGCAGTGCGCGGCGCGGCCGGCAGCGCCTTGCCCGGCATCGCGCCCAGCAATGCCTATCTGTGCAAGGACGGCGGGTATGCGCTGGTGGCGGGCAACGGCGACAGCATCTTCAAGCGCTTGATGACGGCGATCGGCCGCGACGATCTCGGCGGCGACGCGGCGCTGGCCGTGCGTGCCTTTGAGGGGCTCATGGCACGCGGCGGCATGGCGGGGACGCCGTGGTTTCGCGCCGGCGCCGCGCGGGGCGTGGCCTCGCTCGCGGTTCTGCTGGAACATGTGGCTGGCATTGAGGTGGGTTGGGGCGCTGCGTGGCTGCGGCCGCGGCTCTCCCATGGGACAGCTAAACAATATCGGTGCGCCACTCAGTCAGTGCCCATCCGCCACAACGCCACCAGGGCAACTGGTAGGCAGCCCTCCTGCTGCCCCCAGTGGCGCTCTTGCAGCCCCATGGCGCCCTCCCTTGCCGAGCGTCACAACCCAGAGCCGCCCCTGTGCAAACAGCCGTGGGGGTTTCAGCGGCGCGGCGGCTGCTGGAGTTGCGCAGCAGCCACCAGACCCTTCCAGGTGTGTGTGTGGGGACGCACGCTGCTCGCCGCTGCGGGCACGGCATTTGGTGGCACGGCGGCTGCTGGACTTGCGCAGCACCCACCAAACCCTTCCAGGTGTGTGTGCGGGGGGGGTGCAACTGCTCAACTACTGCTCTGATGTGCCCGCATGCAGGCGCCGATGGCGATAGCTGCACTGCGCGAGCTGGGCATCACCGCCGGCATGCTGGCATATGGCTGGTGGGGCTCCTGCTTGTGGCACGCGCTGCCGCCGGGGCAGGGCGCGGCCTGCGTTGCGCTGGCGGCGCAAGGCGGCATAACGGAACAGGTGAGCGAGGAGTGCGTTGGCAGCACTTGGTGCAACTGGCTCTGGGCGGGTGCAAATGGCGCGGGACAGACTTTCCATGAGCACAGCAGGCGGCTGCGGCCTGGTTAAAGCGTCCGTGTGGTGGACTTATCCTGAAAGCTGCCGTTGATGTGGGGCTGCGAGGCACGTTGTGGCACCTACTGTAAAAACTCTGGAATTAAGGGTGTTCTGACAAACATGTGTACTGCGTGCTGCCGCCGCTGCTGGCGCCGTGCGCAAGGTGTGCGTGACGGTATGCCTGCTGCTGCACGCGCAGCCGCACCTGACCCAGCAGGCGACGGCACGCCTTGAGCGCGGCGATGCACTGGATGCGCTGCTGGGCGCAGCCTGCGGCACCGGAGCCCCTGCAAAGGCGCTTGAGGGCTTCAGCGTCAGCGCAAGCACAGACACCATGTGCCGCCTGCGTCTGGCCCACTCAGAGGCGTGCCAGCAGCTGGCGCAGCGGCTGCTGCGGCAGCCTGGGTGAGCTGCTCCCGTGCGGTGAGCTGCTCCCATGTGCCCTGGCACAGGGTTGCAGTGGCGGCGTGTGGTGGCAGTGACCTGGGGTGTTGTGGCACAAGTGCATGGGCTTGGGGTGCAGGTGTGAGCACTTGCCATGGTGCGCCAACCAGAATGGAAGGTGTTTATGGGCACTGTTATGGCACCTTCGGTGGTAGTGTTTCATGCCATTGACTGCATGCGGTTTCATTGCTTCTGCCTGGAGCTGCTCTGAATAAGCGAAGCTGTGACAGTGTTGAAGGTACGCAGCGCGGCGTGCTCTCAAGGCTCTCAGTGCGCCGCAGCATACACCTCTGCCTGCCATATGAAAATCCTCTTGGTTTGCAACCACAACGGTGCTGCCAACTTGTCATGCTCGCTTGGAGTCACCGAGCTATCTAGAGCCGTGTCCTGCATTGACCACATGATCATAACACTTGCCAAAGCCAATGAACCCAGACTGGTTGCAAGTGGTTCGTGACTTCAGCGGGTTTCCCAGCTTGTTCCTGTGAGTCACCAACTTTTTTTCAATTTCAAAAACAGTCGAAACTGGGGCCAAATCGTGCAACCAATCAGAAGTGGACAACTGTGCAAACCACCCGGATCCGGAGGAACAGGCAGCAGGCCCCCGCCCCGCCTTCGTGCAAAACACGATCTGGCACATCGTCACTTCTGAAAGACACTGCCACCATGGGCTACCGCCAACATAGAGGGGCGCTGCGGCTGCTGCTGCTATGCATGCTAGCAGCGGTGGCGTGCGCTCGCGATTTTTACAAGGTGCTGGGCGTGAAACGCAATGCCTCAGAGCAGGACATCAAGGCAAGCAAGTTGCCGTACACGCTGCTACTGCTGTGTACGGGGGCAAACCCAGGGTGGCGGGTGCCTGCGGCGTTGGCGGTGCGCCTATCCGCTTGAAGCTGACGCTCTCTGCCATTGCACCGCTGCCTGCTGCTGTTGTTGACGTGGTTCCCGCAGAAAGCGTACCGCAAGATGGCCATCAAATGGTAAGCCCCTCAGTGGTCAGTCACTCCGCCCGTTGCTGCCGCCCGTTCCTGCGATGCCATGTTGGCGGCTACTGCTGCTGTTGCTCAAGATGCGGTGCTGCCGCGCTGCTGATTGCGTGCAGGCATCCAGACAAGAATCCTGACGATCAGGAGCGGGCTCAGAAAAAGGTGAGCACTGCTTTCTGCTGCTGTTCGACGTGCACACTGCTCGCGTAGCAGCATGCACGCGCTGCCCTGCACCGCGCCTCGTGCCTACACGCTGCACCACCACCTCGCATGCACGGCAGGAGAAATTCGTGCGACATGTCCACATGCACCACACTGAGCCTGACAGCTGTTTTGCACTGCTGTGCGTTGCCGCTTAACCACAGTTCGCGGAAATTGCCGCCGCCTACGAGGTGCTGTCGGACGAGGAGAAGCGACGGACCTACGACCAGTTCGGGGAAGAGGGGCTCAAGCATGGCGGTAAGCAACAACATTTTTTCCAGGCTGTCAGACAGTACCAGAGTTACATGCAACACACGTCTCAAGCACTACAGCTCCAACACACCGTAGTGTTGCTGTGTAGAGTCTTGGTTGTGTGAAAACAAAACTGCCGCAGCGCTGCCGCGCCGTCAGGAATACCCGGCCCATCACCAAACAACAGCATAAGCATATGTTGTTCTTTTTATAGTGGCACCAAATCTGCACTTGGACTCATTGTGCGGCTGTCACTTGCGCGCATTGGGTCCCCACCAAGTGTCGTGTGCCATGCAAGCGCGTGTCAACAAGCATGTGCACCGTAATTCAACCCGCACAGTGTGGCCGCCGCTGCTGCAGCGCATGCGTACACACCCCGCGACCAGCGTACCACGCAAGCCTCTGCAGCAGAACTGCTGACTGCGCTGCGCAACTTCAAGCTCCCAGTACTTCAGGTGCGAGCACTGAGCTCACCCCCTCCTTGAGGCCGCCACCGTGCCACCAACATACACACAAAAAAAAGAAGTGGATTTTCTTGGAGTGGAGTTTGTTACATTTTTGCTCAAATTTCTGCTGCCATTACGTGCAGGCCCACCTCCGGGTGAGGGCGGCCCGGGGGGTTTCCCCGGCGGTGGGAGCTTCCACTTTGGAGGAGGAGGATTCCCTGGCAACTTTGGCAGCGGCGGCGGCGGCGCTCACTTCCAGTTCCACGGTTCGGATCCCTTTGACTTGTTCAACAAAATGTTTGGTGGTGGCGGCGGCGGCGGCGGTGGCGGCGGCTTTGGCGGCATGCACTTTGGGGGAGGCGGGGGGGTGAGTGTGCGGGCAATGCGTAAGGAGTGCTAGGCTTGTGCACCCGTGAGCTACCTAATACTTTTTGAAGTACACCAACTACTTCTTGAAGTACTTGAGATGTGGTGCAGCTATTACAGCGTATGCAACGATTGAACGCTTTGCTGGCGCACAACCTGGCCCAATCATGGTGTACTTTCAGGTGCTGCACCTACTACTAGGTACCCGGTAGTTGTATTTATTTGCTCTGGTGGCAAGTGCAACGGCAGGCACTGGTAGTACAACTGACGCCATCGTGCGACACTGAATTGGCTATATATATATAGGCCCAATATACCTTTGTGTGTAGCTGTGTGTGCCGTCAGCACCAAGAAGTACAGCAAGTGCGAGGGCCTGACCGGCTGAATAGCGGGCGCACCAGCAGAAATGCCGTGGGCAGCAGAGCTTACCGCTGTCGTACTTCTTGTGCTTGGGCCGCACGGAAGCCACCATGTGCAAGTCCCTTTGTTCGAGTTTCATTGAAGTGCTTGTCCATTGGCACCAGCAAGAGCAGTACTCGCGCCATCGGCCTTTTCGTTGCACAAAGCATGCACAAGGACAACAGGTGGCATGTGGTGGCACATACTCTGAAGTATCATTCTACAGTGCACACACCATGTGTGTACATCCTTAAAGTACATACTTGTTGAAGTATGTGTGTGTGTTTGTGGACATGCAGCATTACACTGTCAGTACAACTTTGCTACCAGCCTTTCGTGCACTCCCACCTGTCGGCAGCGATATCACTATGTACTTCTGAGGTACTAACGCATTCGAAATACCTCAAGTATATACTTCTGAAGTATACTTTGAAGCCTAGCAATGTGCACATGCATGTATGGTGTGTCATTTACACTACACGTGCTTCCAAGTATACTTGCAGTATACATGTTTAATATCGAATGATATTTCAAACACCGGTTTAATATCGAATGATATTTCAAATACCGGTGCATGTCTTTATGACGGGGGTGTAATGTGGTTGGAGCAGTGCGTGCCGCCCGCCCATGGCTATACTCATCTCCCAGCAGTAACGTGCACATCACCATCGTCCGTCCATGCCAAGCCCCACCACACCCACAACTTGCACCAGTGCACCTGCACTAACACCGCTGTATGCCACTGCTATATGCCACTTGTGCCTGCGGTCCCTCTTATGGCACGTGGTCTGCGCAGCAAGGTGGCGGGCGGCGGCCACAGCAGCAGCAGCAGCAGCGTCCCAGCGAAAATTTGTACAAAGGGAAGACCCCCGTGCAGCACCTCACGGCCAGCAAGTTCCCGGGACGCGGCGCACGGCACGTGTGGCTCGTGCAGTTCTACGCACCATGTGAGTGCCCAGGCATGCACACCTAGCTTCTCCTGTGCACATGTACTTGGTAGTACTTCGATATACTACAAGTACATACATGCATGTATGCTACTGTAGTGCTTCTGAGGGTATGACACAGTAGCATGTCATGGCCACGAGCGTGCTGGCATGCATGGCATGGGCTTATGCACGCTTACAAGTGCAAATAACTAAAAGTCCACCAAAATTAAGTTCTTCTGAAGTACCTACTACGTAGCACATGTTCACAAGTAAGTCCGCCTCAGCAGCCATGGCGCTCGCACTGTGTGCGTCAATGCATTGCAACTCAGCATGCTTCTAGTATAACTTATCCTGTGCACATACACACTGCATATATACACGACGTACCACACATGCATGAAGTAATACTCACTTCCAAACACAAGTAAGCCTGCCTGATCAGCCTTGCTGTGTGTGCGGATGCTTGCAGCTCAGCCATGCAATGTGCATTTTGTAAGAGGCTGCCGCCTTTGTAGGCGCGGTCTCACTCTGCGTCAACCACACAATTGCCCTTACAACGAAAACTCACATACTTATGACGTGTACTTCATACCTTCTACTGTAGTAAGAATGTACAGGCGCCTGCATGCGCGTGCTATAGTCATAGGCATGCCGCTCATGCCTGTTTCGGAGCATGGTGCTTGCTCTGGAATTGGCCGGCCGGCTGGTGCCATCGCTCACTGCGCCCTAGGATGGACGCCGCACACCGCTGTTGCCGGCGCCAGCGCTGGCCATGCAACACTCAGCATGCGACGCGCCGTGCCGGTGTGGACGTAGTCGCATGACACTAACCACTGAGTGCATGTGCCCCCTGTGCGGACGCTGCACGCCACAGGGTGCGGGCACTGCCAAGGCATGGTGTCCGTCATTGAGGCCCTGGCAAAGGAGCTGGCGGGCATTGTGAAGGTACGCCCTCTGTGACTGCGCTCGCCACTGCCGCCGCTGCAGCCGCTTGGCCGCGCCCCTTCACCCCTGGGCGGCCTCAGCAAGTACAGCAGTCATGCTAAGGTTATGGTACTTGCAAGTGCGAACTCGTTCTCATCAAGTGGGCTTGTCAGTGGCGTGCAAGCCAGCCGCCGTGCTCTCCCACTCCCTGGTCACGCTCCACACTCCGACTGTGCGCGCGTCACCACCATGCCACCTCTAGGCGCGGCACCCGCCATTGCCAACACCGCTCTTGGTACACGTACCTGGCCGCTGGGCTGCCTCATGACCCGTTGCGCCCCCCCCCTGTGCTGGTTTTGCCCTGGCCGCAGGTGGGCGCGGTGAACTGCGAAAAGGAGCAGCAGCTGTGCCAGCAGCATGGCGTGCAGGGGTACCCCACCATAGTCGCGGTCGTGGACGGCGTCACCTCGCAGTACCAGGTGAGCGGCAGTGACGGGCGTGTGCCAATGCGCAGCACCACGGGTTTTGCGGTGTGTGGTGATTCTGGGTTGAGCGCTGTCACACTGATGGTGCGTGGTGCTCAGGCGTTTCGCGGTCAATCAGAGCAATGCATGTATTCCAAGTACACGGTGACATGGGCATGCCAAGTGCACTTGCAAACCTGCCATGCAGTGCACATGCCGCCTCCAGCCGAGGACTGCCGCTCCTGCCACATGGCGGTGTGAATGTGAACGCATGTGGCTGTACCGCAGTTGTGCCGCCGTTAACACCGCTGCCGTGGCTGCACCGCTTCTGCCGCCCACATTACTGCCATCACCTCTGGCGCTGCAGGGCGACAACACGCTGCGGCCGCTGCGGGAGTTTGCGCTGGAGCAGGTGCCCACCGACCACGTGGTGAACGTGCGGCGCAGGGACGCGGCCAAGGTGAGCCAGCCCAGCTATTCTACACTTCGGAAGTACATATATATACTACTAGTAGTAGTTTTATTTGTTTGCACTTGGGGGCGTGCAAGAGCCCTTGACACATGCATGCCAGCCCGCTCACTGGCGGCCATGACACGAATCCAATGCACGACGTGTACGGACCGAGAAGAGGGCTAGTAGTACTTGCCTAAGTTTGCCCAATCACACGATGATGTAACATGTGCTTCTAGTTTATACTTCAAGCAGGAGTATTTGTGCACCTTGCACCGGTGCGGCCAAGGTGAATCCAGCACAGCGACGTTGGATGGTGTAGCGAGCGGTGCCGTGGCGCGCACATGACGTTGTGACAGCAGCGGCTGTGTTTGCTTGACGGCGGGCAGAGCGTGCCATGGCGCTTGTCCACAACATGTGTGTGCCGGAGCTGTGCGTCATCGTTGAATGCGCAGCCAGGCATCTGCCACGACGTTTGGTGTGCAAGGGCAGTCACAGTGAAGGCAGATTAGCTGGTGCAACTTGTGCATGCAATGTGCACATGACACCTGCCTTGTCTAAGCAGGCGCTGTGTGCAATGCCCGTGCCTCCATGCGGGGATGCACTCATCATGCCACCACCTACCCTCTGCGATGCCCCCTTCGCTTTTCCTGCAGGAATTCCTGGCCAACCAGTGCTCTCGCAGTGGTGGCAGGTGCGCCAATAGTCTCATTTGTCGGGCACCGCAACGCCTCACCTGCGCACTGGCATGTAAGCCGTTGGCACGCGCCGACAACTGCGGCGCCTATCACCCACAGCTGTGTTGAAAACCACGACTTTGCTCGCATCGCTCCCCTCAAGGTGCGGAAGCGAGCTGGCGCCAGACACACTTCCTCACACTGACGCCGCATGCTCTCCTCTCCTATGCGCTGTGTGCGCCTTCCTTTCTTGTTTTGCAGCAAGTCTGGCGCGTGCGTCATGCTCTTCACCGACAAGTTCGAGACGAGCCCCACCGTGCGGTCGCTGGCATTCCAGGTGCGCGCCCATGCAACTTGAACTTGTGCACACCTTCAACTTGTACCAACTTCAAATTGCAACTGAAAGTGCGACCTGAAGCTCATGAGCGCTGGTTACAGCACATCAGTGGCAGAACGAGTGCGCGCAGCGACACTGGTGTACTGCAGAGCCACGCCTGACTCAAGAGAGGAGGGAGGTGCTGCCATGCACCAACATGCCGGCTCTGCGCAGCGACTTGCAGCACTCAGGAGTGCATCGGTGTCCGTGGCTATCGTGCGCTGGTGTGCTGCGCGTGTGCCGACACACCACACGCCGCTGACGGCTTGCACCTTAGCGATGGTTCACCAAGCAGCGCACGGCAGCAGAGCAGCAGCGCACGGCAGCAGAGCAGCAGCGCACGGCAGCAGAGCAGCAGCGGGCCCGCTGCATCCCGCACACCGCAACTGTTGCTGCTTCGCCTATTGCGAAGGGTGCAGCTGGTGGCTGTGTATGCGTTGAAGTGGCTCACCAATAGCTGCCGCTGCCCCCCCCCTGTGCCCTTCCTGCCGGGCGCGCTGCAGTATCGGGACAAGGTTGCAGTTGGGGAGGTTCGCGGGTCCAACCAGGCCGTGTCGCAGCAGTTTGGCGTCAGCACGTACCCCACCCTGCTGGTCGTCTGCAACGGGGACAGCAGAACCACGTTCACCTATGACGGCAAGGCAAGTGCCACACGTGCGCAAATGCATGTATGTATACAACACCCGCATGCACATGCATGTTATGAACCCACCGCCTGCGTCAGCGGCGCGCCCGCTCGCTCGGACATGACACAACGTCCACATAAATGCTACACACTACCAGTAGTTTCATATTTATTTGCACGTGGGGGCGTGCGAGAGCCATGGCGTGTGTGCCAGCACGCCCACTCACCAGTGGCCATGGCACTTGGCAAATGCATGGCAGTGAGCTAGTAGAAGTATGTATGCATGAACCCGAACCCGACGCGACCCCGGCTGTTAGAGCAGCGCTGTTGGCACGCGCAGCATGCATGGCGGCGGCAGCGGCACCTCTGTCACACTTCTGCTGTGCACGGTAACGCAGGCGAAAGTGGTGCGGCAAACTGTCCCTGGATGCCCTGGCAGCGCGCCTCACTGCCGCGCTGTGTGTGCTCTTCGTGTGACTGCAGCTGTCCGCGGAGCCGCTGCAGCAGTTCCTCAAGAGCCTGTCGACAAACGCCACGGCCATGTGCGCGGACGCAGTCAAGGCAGCGCAGGTGCGGCGCAGCCGTGCCCAGTCTCTGAAGCCCTCGGACGAATTCTCAAAGGTGGGTTGTCCGCTGGCTGTTTGCATTTGCAGGCGCCCGCACGCATACCGCACATGCATCCATCACTGCAGGCATGCAGGCGCAAGCTGTGTGTATGCTGCTTTCAAGAGCTGTAGCATGCCGCACGCGTGAAACCCGAAACCCGACACCATATCACAACGTACCCTTCAGAAGCACTTGCAAGTACTTCGAAATAGTGCCAATACTGCAGTGTACACTATGTACATGTTGCACTTATTCAAGTCTAGAGGTGCGTAGTTTTCTGGGTGTGGTATAGCTGGGTGCTCATCACTCATCATGCCACGTGCCATGCCCGGCCCTCTCCCCCCCCCCCCCCCCCCCCCCCCCCCCC
>JAULBY010056682.1:0-11010 GCA_032358315.1 Ophiocytium majus
CAACACTGCAGTGTACAGGGTTGCTGGTGGCACATTGCCACACACACTCCTCACATACCACCCACCCAGTAGGTGACAGCCTTGAAACCGCTGAATAGCAATAATGTGATTTTTGTGCACACAAGGCAGTCCGCCAGAGCTGCAGAACCCTCCGCAACTTCACCTCTTGTTGTACTGTTGCTGCTGGCATTAAACTTCAACTTGCAGTGTACTACAGCAGCAGCGGCGCTGAGCACACAAGCACGCACAACAGCCGCCTATGTTCCGCTCAGCCTTTTGCTGAGCTCGCCACGTGCGATTCGCCACCGTTGCATACACGCGTGTGCTGAAAAAAATAAGCCAGCAGCTATCTCTGGCTGGTGCTGCTGCAGCTGCTGCTGCTCAGCTGCTGCTGGTGGTTGTGGTTGTGGTTGCTCAACAGAAAGCCTTGTGCTGCTGAGCATGCCATCTGCTGAGGTCACCTCACACCTGGTTGTCACATGTGTTTTGCTGAGCAAAATTCAGACGGCAGCGGCGGAATCAACAAGGAGGACTTAGCGGCCATCTCATCTGCTGAGCTCACCTCACACCTGCTTGTGCGCATCTTGTGCTGAGCACTTTTCAGATGGCAGCGGCGGAATCGACAAGGAGGAGTTCACGGCGTGGCTGCGGTCAGATTCCGGCATGAAGGTCATAACGGACAACAGCCGCTATGACATACTCTGCAAGGTACGCACATATAATACGATATGAACACTCAATCTGGGAGCGGCACTGTGTGGGCAGAGCCGCTCATTTACTGCATCAGGATCCGTCTCTCACTCTACGTAGCCGCATTCCAAGGGGGGTTCTTCGATATGAAAACTCAATCTAGGAGGGATAAACTCTAGGTCTCCCCACCGGTAGGGGCCGTCGATATATGAAAACTCATCTAGGAGCGATAAACTCTGGGTGTCCCCACCGATAAGGGCCGTCACCCTGGGCGGACCCGTGCAAGGGCATGAACATAGCAAGACACCTGCGGCTACCCAGGGCAGCAAGTCTCGCACCTACCGAAGCGCTGATTCCATCATTGAGTGTGATGCGTTCAAGGAAATCATACTTCAAAAGTATGTAGCATGGTACATACACATATCATGTATACTCAGTTCAAGTGTACATGCGTACTTTGTCAGCCGCACACCAGATGGCACTGTTGCCACATGTCATGCAGTACACATGTGGCTGTCCCTGGTGTGTTGGGGGGGGGATGGCGTATAGGAGCTGGGTGGGGATGGGAGCACGTCCCGTGCGACATGGGGCAATAATCCACTAGTGTACTGTAGCAATATGCTAGGCTTACATTAGTGTGTGAAATGCTGAGCATTGCCATCTTGCTGGCTCACAGGAAACATCATACATGGTCATGCTCTTTCCAGTCATGCTCACAGGGCTTCCCGCGCCCCAGGCGGGGTTCAACGGGCATGGATGCGTCTACATTTTTCATGGTACTACTAGTATAACATATTGTAGCATGCCCTTAAAAAAGTACATACGCATGCCATGTACCTCAAGCAAGCATACTGCATATCTGCTTCCTACGCTCGCTGGTGTTGGCGGCGCTCCTCTGTGCATATAGTTGCCCAAGGGTTGGCAGTTTCATATATTGCTGTAGATTTTTGCTACCGCCATGGTACATGGTCACATTTTTTTTGCTTGACCGGGGTTCCTGCAACCCCACACATGCAAACCAATGGAACCACCTGGCATGCTCAATAGTTGACCGAGGGTCCTGCCGCGCCCTACAACGTGTCCTCCATGACATGCACACATGATAGGTACACAAAATGCCAAGTATAGTGCTGAGCACATGATGACATGTACCGGTACACATGTACTTCGAGTATACTACTGACTACTACTACTACGTAGTACTTCCAAGCATGGTGGCGAGCAACATGCTTTTGTTGGTTGGCAATAAGAAGCGGCGGCATCATGCCAGGTCATGACTTCTCCAGTAGCGCATAGCGTGCGCCCAGGGCTTTCCGTGCTTGAAGTTCAATAGGAGTACACTGGCCACTGCACTGCGCACGTCGCCCCACCCCACAGGCTGTGGAGCTGTTCAAGCGGTATGATGCGGATGGCTCGCGCACCATGTGCTGAGCACACATGTACTGTACTTCCCAGTATGTATATACTACTTCAGAAGTACTTCGGAAGTATGCAGTACTTTTGCTTGACCATGGGGCGCAATATGCCCTCATAAAACAAACGTGAACACTGCCCGCTGCGCTGCGCCCGCCGCGCCGCCCCAACAACAGGCCCTGGAGCTGTTCAAGCAGTACGACGCCGACGGCTCGCGCACCCTCAGCAAAGAGGAGCTGGGCAAGCTGCTGGAGGGCATGGGCCTCATAGGCGGCGACGTCAGCGTTGACTCAGCCTTTGACGGCCTAGACTCAGACAACAACGGACTCGTGTCCTTCTCTGAGTTCCTGCGCTGGCTCAACTGGCTGCCGGTGTCCCCAGTGTCCTCGCCCATGCCCAAGAAGAAGTAGACGGAGCGGCGGCTGCTGCTGAGCAGCACTGGCTTCGCTGAGCACTGCTGCTGCTGCTGAGCCTGTGGCTGAGCAGCACCGGCGTCGCTGAGCACTGCTGCTGCTTCTGAGCACGGATTCAGTGGCTGAGAGTGCCGTGGCTGGGAGTTGGCACTGCTGCGGCGCACTGCTCCTGGCGGTGAGCAGAATGCCAGAGCGCTGCTTTTGAGCACACATGCAGAGCTTGGTGGTGGAGGGTGTGGTGGGTTTTGCAAGAGTTGTGCTGAGCAGACAACTGCAACCGCCTGCTGAGCACTCCTGCACCAGTGCTCAGCAGCTGCGGTGGTCGCGGCATGCACTCTGGCTGCTGCTGCTGCTGCTGCTGCTGTGGCATGGGGAACGTGGCTGCAGCTGCTGGCTGGCTGCCGCATACCCTGCATACTGTTGTTCTAGCACGGAATAGGCAGCTTGACAGCGCCAATCCCTCCTGTGCTGTCACTCATTGGCAGGCAGGCTTGGTGCTTGGGCGCACAGCTGTCATGCTTGTATACATACCCAGGGCTGTGGTGTGGTCACACCTTTTGAAGAGCCGTGGTACAAGTTGAAGTGCAAGTTGAAGTAGAGACGCGCGTTGCTTTCCGCTGTGCACACCGCCGCTGCATGCATGTGCGCGGGCTTACACACGCTAGCTGGCTTTGCCCGCCCGATTGCCTGGGAAGGCACCAATGGAATGTTTTGTATGTGCACTTGCCCTTTTTCCTGCCTGTTGCCACTCGTGTTGCAGCCACTGTGTGTTTGTTGGGACACCGTGTGTGACGATGATACTGCGCAAGAGCTCTGCTCTGATCTCGAGCCCTCCCGTAGGGACACTCTTGTATGTGGACTTGCCGGTTTGCCTGCTGCTGCCACCCTTGTTGCAGCCACTGTGTGTTTGTTGGGACATTGTGTGTGACCATGATACTGTATCACTCA
Organism: Ophiocytium majus; assembly: GCA_032358315.1. Lineage (NCBI taxonomy): Eukaryota > Xanthophyceae > Mischococcales > Ophiocytiaceae > Ophiocytium > Ophiocytium majus. Next base: position 3,465 of record JAULBY010056682.1, read on the forward strand.
CTCCGGCTCAAGCCGAAAGTAGTCACACAGACAGGCATGTACTTTTACTAAACTCCGCTTGGGGCGCGGAAAGCCCTGTGCACACGGGGTGCGGTTGCTGAAGTCGAACAGTACTCATACCGTAGCGGTGTGCAAGGTGCTACCAGTGCCGCACGACACCAAAGCGCCCCGCCCCCCGCCAACACCGGACCCAAATTTAACTTAGGGTTAGGCATGTACCGCTGCGGGCGGCGGGACCATGACCACGGCTTGTTTTGCCCACCAGGAATGTGCCAAAACGAACTACAGACAACAAACACCCCGAACAGGCTCAAATAAAAAGTGGAGCGCAAAACCTGTTTAGCCCTAAAGGGCACTGTAGGTGGGGGCTTGAAGTTCGGCCAGGTGGTTTATAAATATTCAGAAGTATGTACTTCTTGGGTTTTCACCTGGCACTTGCCTCAGCCATGGCACAGCTGAGCTTAGCAACTTGCTGCGTAGTACGTACCGTTTCTTGCACCGCATGTGAACAAAGGGCGTCCGGGCAGGGGATTGGGCTGTGGCGCACACCACCAGCCCTGAGCGGAATGTGCAGTGGCATGAGGTAGGGACTCCAGACGGCGGTATATCCTATGGGCCATGGCGGGCCGGCCTGCCTACTCTGACGCCCCTCATCGCCTCTCGTTGCGGTCCGGTGGTGGTGGCCCCCCCGGCGGTACTGGTGTGTGCGGCAAGTGTGCGCAGGCAAGCCCCCACGGAGTGCCAAGCGACAGAAGAAAACCTCACCGTCACACGTGCGAGCAGTGGCACATGGACAAGCTGACATGGCAACAGCGTGTCCTCCGCTAGTGGCATTTGTCGCATTTGGCAGGTGCCATTTTCGGGGTGTTGAAGCAAATGCAGCTGCTGGGAGAGTGCACATGCTGGCAGGCGAAGAGCATGCAAACACCGCCACAGGAGAGGGCAGATTAGGGCATATAAATATGGTCCTTGGACTTGAAGGACCAGCTTCCCAAGGATTGGTGGCATTGAAAAGAGAAAGCAGTACTAGACTATTGTGTGATCTGTCAGACTGCTGGTGCCCCCTGCAAAGTGTAAGCCAACCCGCAAAAACTGCACACTCGCGCTCGATCCCTGTAGCAAAAACTGCAAATTGCGACATCTACGCACGCGCCACAACACCGCGGCCCACACGCTATGTACAACAACCCACCCACATAATGTCAAGCTGCTGCTGAGCAGAGCCGCCCAGCTGCTCAGCAGCAGCAGCAGCACCAGTGCATGTGCTGCTGAGCACCACTGCTGCTGCTGTCCACCGCTGCCCCCCCCCCCCCACACACACACACCATCACTCCACTGCAGCGGCATCCAGACTGACGGTAGGATGGGCAATTCACACTCTTCCGGCTGTGCCGGAGTAGCGTTGCCAGTGGCAGTGGTACACACACCACATGACGGCGTGGCACAGCAGCCACAGTGCCCAAGTGGCACAACCAACAGCCTGCACGCCATCGGCATGCCAGACACAGCAAGCCCCATGCATATCAACCACCCCAGCGTCGCCTCATGCCACTCTGCGCATCGCTCGTTCTGCCAGCACAGTGGCAGCGGTGCCGCTGCTGAGCGCTGCATTGCTGCCGCTGAGCTACAGTGCTGCCTCTGCTGTGACCCACCCCGCACCCCCCATGGCGTCTGCCGTGCAGCGCCAAGAGCAAAGGTGCCATTTGGCTGCTCATCCCCACTTGAGACTTCGTCAATGCCTGAGGTAGGGACTCCAGACGGCGTAATATATCCCATGGCGGGCCGGCCTGCCCACTCGGTTGCCCCGCTCGCCTCTCGACCTGGCTCCCGTTGTGGTCCGGTGGTGGTGCTCACCCCCGGGTGCCTGCGGCTATAGCTTTTTGAGCAGCTTGTTAAGCCCCAGCATGTTCATGGCATCCTTGCCGTGCTTGCCCCCCATGAGCATCCCCAGCCCCACGCCAACCATTTTCTTGAAGTTGAAGTCCGAGTTGGGTTGCTGAGCACGACAAATGCAACAGCAGCAGCAGCGGCAGCACGTGCAGGGTCAGTAACGGTGCTTCTTCCAGCACTTGTGCGGGCGATGTTGCGTCGCCGCGCCGCCAAGCAGTGCTTGAGTGATGTCAGGTGCACAAGGGCACAAGCAGTGCCTGAGTGCTGTAGGGTGCATATAGGGGCACAATGTGTCAGCACGCGCACGCACTACAACACAAGGCGCGCACCGCAAAACCACAGCATCAAATACAAGCTCACGGGCAGCCGTCAGCACAAACAACGTGTTGATCCCTCCCACTCACCAGCATGGGTGCCTGTCCGGCGTCCATGGCGTGTATGAGCTGGTCGGTGCAGCTCAGGGAGTATGGCAGGTCAATTATGGTGCCAGAGTGGCAGCAGTCTGCAGGCGGTGGCACATGAGACAGGGCCAGAAGGCAGAGCGAAACGGAGGCAAAAACAGGTTAATTTTGGGCAGCGTGCTGGGGGAACGGCAGTGCCCAAATATGTGTAGTGCCTGTACTGCTAGAGTAGAGTGCTCAAGTGTGGCATGGTGTGTCCGCTGCTGCCCTCCCCTAAGCAAACAGGCACTAGAGGGCAGGCAACAAGGCATGCGGGATGCGTGTGTGCGTCGCTCACAACCGGTGGTAAGGTACATGTGGCTGGCTGCCCCTGGCTACAGCACACTTGTAGGAAGTACATATGTATGCATCAACGCAGCTAACATTCAGACGTTGTGCAAACGCTGCAGCAGTATGCGGGGGGGCACCAGTCATGTGCACTCACCCATCACAAGGGTGCATTTTGCGTTGTATGCCGCCGTTTATATGTACACATGTGCCATATATGTCGTACACTTGTGTATGGCACATCCCTAGCACCATATACTTTGAGGTACCATGTACAATACCTAGTACTTCAGAAGTACTGTATACGTATGGCACATCCCTAGCACTCACCCATGACAATGGTGAACTCCACACCGGGGGGCAGGGGCTTGACGAGCAGCTTGAAGATGTCGTCGTCCCTGATCTGCCCAGCACGCTGGAAGTCCAGAGGCCTGCAGTGATGGAGGACAGCAGCAGAGTGGCCGACAGCAGCAGCAGCAGAGGGGGTCAGTGCATAGCAGCAGCAGACACAGTTCTGGTGCAAAATCCCAAGTGCAACAACAGCCCAAGCTGTTCAAGTTGTGTAGCGACACAAGCGGACGGTAGAGGTACATGCATGGCGCAGCAACCCATGTGGAGGCTCTGTGGTAAAAGCACCATTGCGAAGTGCACTCACTGCCCAGGCAGAGCAGGTGTCTACGTCACACAGCTCGTTGAGCACAACCTGCAACTGGGCAGCAGTGTGCTCCTGAAAATGCGACAATTGTGGCAGTCACAGGTGCTCAGCAGAAGACACAGCTGGTGCTCAGCAGACACAGCTGGTGCTCAGCAGAACCAGCTGCTCAGCAGACACACGTGTCAGCTAACTTCAAGTAGTTGAAGTACTAGTTGAAGTACTCACAGTATGGTCTCGTCGTAGCCATCGGCCTCATCTCCGTTGTCATCTGCGTGTGCAGCGCCACCAGCAGCACAGAGCCAAGCAACGGCACGGGCAGCTACGGTCAGCAATGCCGTGCCAACAGCAGCCACCACCCCACCCCCAGCACATGCCCACAATGGCTGAGTGCACTTGTACTGCTAGAAGAACTCCATGTGAGGCGCGAAAAGCCGTGTGCAGATGGCGTGCGGCTGAAGCAGGATGTCAAACAAGGTACACCTGCTACCGTAGCGGCCTGCACGGTACTCGAAGTACATGACAAGCGAGAGTTACTTACAAGTTACTTCCAAGACCCACGCTGGACCAACCTACCACTGACTTGTGGTTTGTGGCTGGCATCCAGCCATGACACGCAGCTTGTGCGCTAGGCTGCGACAGCTTTACTCCAAACATACACGCGAGGGTAGAGAAACGGTCATACACTGTCGTAGTGCTGACGCAGGTACAAGGAGGGAGTGCTCGCGCCCTTGCGCTGCTCACCCTTGCCCCTTCCGCCATGGCCACTGTAGTGGAAGAAGAGGGAGTCACCCGGTACACTTTTGAAGTACACACTAGGTGCACAAGTAGAAATATCCTGCTACATAGTAGTTGTGTTTATTTGCACTTGGGGGCGTGCAAGAGCCCATGACATGTATGCCAGCACGCTCACTGGTGGCCATGGCACTTGGTAACAACCTGTGGTATTTTGTGTTATATGAAGGACATATTGCTGTATGACTCAGACAATGGGCTTTACGACAGTGGCCTCGGCCCTGCACCACTCACTCACCCCTGACCCTGCCGCCGTGGCCACTGTAGTGAAAGAAGAGGGAGTCACCCGGGCGCGCGCCATCCACCAGCCACCTGCTCAGCAGCAGCCATTCACAGCAGCAATGTGGGGCAACAGCACCAGCGGGGTGAGCTCACCAGCAGCCATTTACAGCAACAGTGTGGGGCAGCAGCAACAGCAGCAGCAGCAGCAGCGGGGTGCAACAGCAGTGTGGCACCAGCAGCAGCGGCATGAGCAACAGCAGCAGCGGTGGGCAGCAGCAGCCAGTGGGCACAGGTAGCGGCAGTGCGCGGCAGCAGCAGCGGTGGGCAGCAGTGCCCAGCATTGGCAGCAGTGGGCAGCAGTGGCAGCAGGGGCCAGAGCTGCGGCGTCTTGCTGTGTGCCACCAGCGTGGTACATGTGCATGACTGACATGTTCATGTGTTCACGTGTACGGCACGTCCACTGCTGAGCAAGCCAGACTGCTTGGACTCCATACACCAATGGACTGCCACCCCGTTCGAAAGCGGCGGGAACACCGTACCAGCACACTGACACGTACCTGGTAGTACACGGTAAGCCCGCAGAAGGGTGTGCATGCTTTCTGTGCCACATCAAGTACTACGCAGTATTGTACACAGGCTCGCGCGCTACACCACCGTCAATGTGGCCATGGCTGCCACACACTGGCCACCACCCAAGACGTGCGAACGCTACATAGAAATTACCCCTCCCCGTCGCTCTACAAGTAGTAGTAGCACTTCCTCACCTGAAGGCGTTGGTGATGTCGGAACCCACCGTACCTGGGACGTCCAATGCATTATACACTAGTACTCATGCAAGTACGACTGCAGTACCGGTACTACTAGTAGTACTTAGTATTCTGTATACTGTAGTACGTGTACTTAGTACTTCAAGTATGTCGGACCGAAAAAGCTACACCGCACCAACAACCTCAGCGCCCCCCCACCTGAAGGCGTTGGTGATGTTCGCACTCACCTTGCCTGGGCCGTCCCACGCCCACACACGCGAATACTTTTGAAGTACAGATCACCACACAGGCTTCGGCCTGGCTTTCTGCCCCAGCCACGGGAGTACCTGGGCTCAGTCACCTTTTTGGTTTCTTTCACATACAAAGTACTTCTTGAAGTACCACTAGTATGCCACACCAACAACCTCTAGCGCCCTCACCTGAAGGCGTTGGTGATGTTGGCCAGCGTGGGCTGTGAGTGTCTGCGGTCGTCTGCGAGGACGCACATGTGCTGCGGGGAGTCGGAGAACCCCTGGGACATGATGTACTGCTTCATGGCGATCACGTCGTTGTGGCAGCCACGCAGCTCGTTGCGCTGCCCCACGTAGTTGATGCCTGCACATTGGTAAATGTTTGTAGACAAAGGAAATCATGTGGATTGCCAGTAATAGTGTGTCGTTGTGGCAGCTCGTTGCGCTGCCCCACGTAGTTGATGCCTGCGCAAGGCTATGTTTATAGACAAAGGAAATCATGTGAATAGTCAGCGATGATGGTGTTGTTGTGGGAGCTCGTTGCGCTGCCCCACGTAGTTGCTGCCTGCGCAATGGTTAATGTTTATAAGGAATCATGTGGACTGTGAGTAATAATGGTGTTGTTGTGGCAGCCACACTGCTCGTTGCGCTGCCCCACGTAGTTGATGCCTGCGCAATGGTTATGTTCATAGACGCAGGAAATCATGTGGATCGTCAGTGAAAAAGGTGTTCTTGTGGCAGCTCTTTGCGCCTGCCCACGTAGTTGATGCCTGCGCAATGGTAAATGTTTATAAGGAAATCATGTGTACAAAAACAAAACAAAACAAAAACACCACACACGCACTCACCGATGAGCAGACTCCTGTGGCGGCCGCCGCCCGGCTGCATCATCTCAAATGGCGCGTTCAGGTCCAGGATGCGGCTAGTGCTCAGCTGCGGCACCTGTTGGTAACATGTTGAGCGGTGGTGGTGAGTGAACAGTCAGAGATTATACTTCAGAAGTAAGATATTGTTATAAGATAAACACTTCAAAGCATGTGCATAAATGCGCCTGGCTGCATCATCTCAAATGGCGCGTTGAGGTAGGTCCAGGATGCGGCTGGTGCTCAGCTGGGGCACCTGTTGGTGACAGCGGCGTTGGGTGAACGGTGGTAGCGCGGGCATGGCATTGGCACAACCAGCAGGCGGTGAGCTTCGCAGACTAGCAGACTGACAGCACAGCATTTGGCAGGTTGCTGCTCGTAGGACACCGCCAGAGCTTATACGATAATACTATAAGATGACTGTATACATATTTCGAAGTACAATATATGTACAGTATACTAAATGCATCCACGGGGCACAACCGCCCCACCTGTGCCAGTGTCAACAACACACCCCCAGTACAGGGCGTGGTTTGGTGGAGCCGGTCAGCATGCCGCCTAAACGGCGATACAATTTTGTGTGCTGGCATGTATCTGATACAATGATGCACAAGCGCTCCAGGGCGTCACTGCTGCATGCAGTGCGGCTGTGAAGGCATGTGTGCACCTGCTTTGAGCGCAGCATGTGCATGCACACGCCACGCTATACGCTTTTGGTTGACACCAGGGCGTTACTGCCCCGTGGGTCTGCCAAGCACATAGGGCATTCCACCCTCTCAATCACAGTCACTCCGCACCTGAGGCAGCAGCACAACGTGCGATCATGGACTTGTCCACCACTAGTGGTACCGTAGCAACATGCTGGCCTTACGATTAAGTCCGTAGCGCTGTGGGGTTGTCGGCTAGCAACATGTACTCCGGAGGGCAGGATGCTTGGGCATGCTTTCTCCAGTCGCACGCGCAATGTGCCCAGTGCATTCCGCGCCCCAGGTGAAGCTCAGTAAAGTACCCTCCATATGTACATGTACATGTGTACATATACATGTGTGTATGGTATACTTTACAGTATGGTATACCGCATTCAAAAAATGCATACCATGTAAGATATGCATACCATTAATCCGAAAAGTATTGAGACCAAACTCTATGCTGTATAGAGAAACGGTATGCTGGTAATTTTGGTAACATGTGTCATAAAAGTATGTTATAGCCCACTTCAAGACGCACCTGTACACAACTTCAACTTCTTTTGATTCCTCAATTTGAAGTATTTACAGCTGGTGGCATGCGCTGTGACAGGTTTCAAGGGATGGATTTCGTACGTTTGTGTGCATTCAGCAGCTGATGTGGGTCATGCAGGTGCCATAACTTCGGCACATGGTGTCCGGCAGGTATTGGT
>JAULBY010056693.1:0-11010 GCA_032358315.1 Ophiocytium majus
GCGAGCCCACGTCGAGCTGGCCTTGCAGGTAGGTCTGGGCCTTGGCGGTCATGCCACCGAGGACAAGGAGGAGGGTGAGAAGAAGGATCTTGGTCTGTTTCATGTCGGTCAGGGGTTGGTTGGGGGTTGTGTTTAGGCGTGAATGGGTGTGAGGGGTGCGCGAGTGGGAAGCTGTTGGGAGTTTCAAGTAGTGGAGCGTGAGAACAAGGCAGACTACACATCTGTGGTCATGTTTGTACTGTATGATAACTTTTACCATTATTACATATGGTACAAACAATATTGTTATTTACAACATCAGATGGAGGCGGCGGCGTGCCATGCAGGTGGGCGCACAAACGCAGGGCAGGGGCATGTTTTTGTGAATTTTTTTTTTTAAAAGGTTGCCGTGCCCCTGGGAGTGCTGCCATGGCTGGGACAAGATGCCAGGCCGAAGCATGTAGGACTAAGATTGGCGGTGCTCATTGTGTGACATGCCTACAGTTTAGTTTATGCGTACACCAGTACCGATGCTGCTGTGTTGCCACCCTCCCAGCAGCAAGCCAGAGAGTACTTCAGAAATAGAATACTATGTACTTCAAGTGCACTATATATCAAAGAAAATTTAGGTTGCTGATGATTTGTCAAGCATGCAGATGACGCGTGCCAATGAAGGCGCTCTTGTGCACGCAGTTGATGGGCTCCACACAGAGACATGCGTCAGCTTCGCGACAGTAAGCTAAACACTGGCACAGAGCAATGTGGCGCACACTGGCACACCTGCTGACATGTATGCTGTAAATGTATGAAACAGAAACATGCGACCATAGCCTGCAGCCACAGTATCGCTTCACCTTAACACATGCCCGCTGTCATGCGTGTTGGTGCGTCGTGTCAAATTTACAAACGTGTTGCTGTGTTGACATGACAGGTTACAAACAGGTGTTGCCTCGGCTTTTGCCTGCCTGCAAGCGGGCAGGTCGCCGATACATAGCCAAAGCAGCGGCGAAAACAGGCAGCAGCAGGGTGAAGCATTTCATCCACGCTGCTGGCATGCCAGCCGCCTCTCCCCACACCACTTGCAACAACTGTTCAGCAAGTGGAGCAGATAATTGAGCTTGCTGTGCACAAAACAAAAGAAACACCATGGCAGGCAGGAAATGTGACAGGAGGAGCAGGCTCCGCTGCCGCTGGACTGCTTACCAGGCATCAACAGCAGCCTTGAGCCCGCTGGTGGCAGGGGTGACGGCTGGAATCCTGTCCCGGGGTGGCTCCGGCGCGCTCATGGACCCATTTTTGCTCCTCCTGCGGCTGCGCCCTTTGTCCAGGCCCCTCCTGAAAAGAGAGTACATGGCGTGGCCGACGAGCACGGCAGGAACTGCAGTAGGTGCTCCTCACCACCCTGGTGCGCTGGCGCTCCTCTGAGCTAACCGCAGACAAGGCCACAGGGAGGAGAGAACGGGGTCTGCGCAAAAACAATTGCGAATAAAGCATCATCATCATCGCCTACCCCCCCAATGGCAGGCCAGAAATTTCTTCTGCCGGGCGCAAGGCTGCTGAGCAGCAGCACAGCAGGCTCAGCAGCACACACAGCCAGCACAGCACACATCCATGTGGCGAGATCAGCTCCTTCAGAAATGACAGTTTGACACAGTACATTGTATGAACTGTCATCAGGGACCTGCCGCACCACCGGAGATTTGACACACAGCTACCGTAAACTCTTGCTGCCAAGTTGTCTGCTGTCTCTAGTCTCAGTGACGTATGAGGCAATGACAGATGATGCTGACGAGCAGCCACTGTGGTACAGGCTGTCATCGCGAGCACCACCCATGACTGTGTAAAGTGTGGCTCAGGGGCAAGGTTGGACCAGCCTCCTACACCCCCCAAAAAACCGGCACAATCCAGCCCCCCCCCAAAAAAAAAGTGCATCTATAAACGGCGTGCCCGCAAACAGCGCACTAGGCTGGCAAAAGTGGTGCACACTGTGACGCTGCGGCACGCACGTCACCGCGCAGCTAAGGAGGAGAAGGTTCGCACGGCTGAGCGCGATTTTGCGCCTAAAAAACAGTGGCGCCATGTGTAGGCCCCGAGGGGACGGGGCGGCCGCACCTGCACCGGCCAACGCTTGGCCTTGGCACTGCGTTTGCAGCAGCCCCCCCCCCCCCCCCCCCCCCCCCCCCCCCCCCCCCCCCCCCCCCCCCCCGGCCCCCCCCCCCCCCCCCCCTGCTGCACCCTCCCACCCCACGCCCACGCTGACCTGGCTGTTGCACACCACAACGCCTGCCACTTGCAGCCGCCACAGCCGCCACCAGTGCACACGCCACCACCGCCGCCGCGCCGTAGCACCCGCCGCTGCCCGACATGCACAGTCGGTGCCCCGCCGGGTGCATCCTCGCGCTCCGCGCCGCCGCGCTCAGCGGACGAGCGTGTTTGCTCAGCAGAAGAGTGACTATATTTGGGTGTGGAAAGGGGTGCAGGCGCTGGTGTGCCGCCCGCCGCCGCGCCTCACACGACCAGCGAGTCAAGCTCGTCGTCGTCATCGTACTGCGCGTCCCGCTCCTCGAACGTCTGCCGGATGAGCGTGCCCACGCCCGCCCAGCCCTCGGCAACTTCAACTTCCTCACTTGAAGTTGAAGATCCCTCCTCTCTCGCGAGATGGGCGAGGCGCTGCTCGCGCAGCTCGGCGGTCGCGGCGGCGCTGCGGCCAGTCACGCGGAAGACGGCGCAGAGCCTGCTGGGCTTGAAGATCTTGCACTTGAACATGACCACCGGAGGCACGTTCACCACCACGTACTGCGGTGGGGGGGAGAGGTGGGGAGGGGGGGGCGGGGGGGGGGGAAGGGGCGGAGGGCGTGAGTGTGATAAAATAGGAGGCGGCGTGGTGCGTGTCACAGGGTGCGAGAAATGGATTTTATGGCAAGGGGGAGTGTGGCGGCTGTGCTTGGCGAGAAAGGCTGGAAGGCTGGCTGCTGCAGGCTGGAAGAAGTGCCCCTGCACAGCTATGCACAGAAGGTACAAATCAACCACTGCTTCTTGGTGTGACTGAAAAAGTAGCAGCATAGCATGCGGTGCCGTGCTGCATTGCGCTTTGTTACATGCTGCCGCACTGCCCAATCACGTCAGCTGCTGCCACGGTTCGCATGCATCTGCAGTAAAACACATGAAATCAATTTAAGATTTTGAAAACAAACCAAAATATGCATGCGTGCAGCGCAGGGTGTGGGGGTTGTGCCCCCCCCCCCTCCCCTGCGGTTCGCTCACATCGTCGTGGTACAGGTACTTCTCGAAGGCCAGGGGCATGCCGTGAGGCGTGTTTGGGCTGTACGGCACCGGCTGAAACAGCTCCCCCGCCACATACTCCGCGGTGCCCAGTGAAAACTGGCGGCACACTTCCTTGTTCATGTCGGGGTGCCTGAGGTAGGCATCCATGAGTGCTGAGCTCTCGTCCGACAGAGTGAACGACGAGTCGTAGTCATGCACCGCCTTGATGCCCATCGCGATGGTGGTGTGGCGGCGCCGCCGGTGGCTGTCACCTGCATTGTGGTGGTTCACGTGCGTCCTTGAGCGCACCATGAGTGCTCCAGTGCTGAGGGATGGGGGGGCGAAGCTGGCTGCCTGCCGGAGCAGGGCGCAAGCGAGGGCCGCCATCAGGTATGCACGCACCATGAGCGCAGGCGGCGACATGGTGGCTGCTGCTGCTGCCGCTGCTCTGGCTATATGCGCCTCCTCTTGTGTACACAGTGAGTTTTTTTTTTCACCTTCACGATGCAACTTCAACAACTTTTGTGACCTCTTCTTCGGGACTTCAACAAGTCATCGGTGTGCGTGTCATCTCTCACTTTCTCCGTGTGTTGCTGCTCCTGTCAGCGGCGCTGCCGGTGCTGCTGAGACGCCATGGCGCTGCTGCTAAGACGTGCTGCTGCTGCAGCCTCGCGGCGAGCTCCATTGGGAGTTCTGCCTCGGCACCTATCCGCACAGGCAAGACGGACACGTGTGTTCTCTGTGTGTGCAATTGGTGGCGCTCCTCCCGCATTCTCCTGGCACCTGCAGCAGCACACCAGCAGCAGCGGCTGGCAGTGCTGGCATGGAGCTCTCTCTTACGCGTTGCTGTTGCGGTGGCGGTGCAAGCGCCTTGCCAAGGGCACTGCCCGCATATTGCCAGACCCCTTTGGGTGCGGCTGCAGCAGCAACGCGGCACCAGCAGCAGGAACATACTGTTGCTCACTTGTTTGCTGCCACATGACGTGCTGCGGAACACATGACGCAGGCGCATCACCCCACCCCAGAGGAAATCAAGGCCAAAACAGCGCAAGGTACAACCCTCGCCCCCCTTGCCTGCGTGCGGCACAGCACTGCCCAGCGCAGCATCAGAATTCACCCACCTGAATTGCAGCTACGCACTGGTGATACATGCATGGCCCGAAACGTGTGGGATGTGAAGGGCAAGCGGGTGCCCGGCGGTGCCACACGCGTGTGCTGCATGATTGCACCCCACCTGCAATGGCATTCAGTGCCATGGCGCACGTCACCAAGCTAAACACTGCGGTGCCTAAACTGCGCTTGCCACCAGACGCCACTGCCCCGCGCAACCTAAGTATGCCGCAGTGTTGCAGCAGATGTGCCGTGTGTGGGGTGGTGAACTGCTGGGAGCACTCGTCCTAAGTATGGCTAGTGCTGCTGCCAGGACAGCCGCGCACTTTAACTTGCTGAGCCAGAGCTGCTGCCACGGGCGTCCTTTGCTGCCGCCGCCTGCGTGGTGCGCAGCATTCTCCTTCTCCGCAAAGGGCTACGCACAGACAAACATGAACGACGAGGCGGGCGCGCTTCCGGCCCCCATCCAGTCCGTGTACAAGATGGCCGCACAGGTACCCTCTTCTCAACTTCAACTTCCAGAACTTCAACTTGTGGCATGTGCACGCGCTGTCGCCTTGCGCAAAGCACTGGTGGTGGAGCTGGTGCTGATGCACGCTGTATCCACCCCCCTGCAATCCCGCCTATCGCTACATGTGCAGCCCCAGTGCAAATGACTTCATGCGCATGAACTCATGCACCTGAATTGTTGAAACACGTGCAGCCAACATATATGTGCAGCCAACATATATGCACATACATATGTAAGCTGCATGGAGCATGTGACCAGATCTGCCAGTGGCTGCCGGCAATGTGCCCTGGCAGTGGTACTGTCATAAGGCATGCTAGCCCTTGGCTTCGCTGCTGCCGCTCGCTGCCGCTGCTGCCGCTGACGCCGCGCTGCTGCTGCCGCTGCCACCTGCTGCTGCTGACCGCCGCATGGCGTGACTGGCGCGGCAGCTGTGCGTGGGAGTGATTGCGCGGCGCTGTGAGGGTGGCGCTGAGGCAGCCGGGCCGTGCAAGTGAGCAGGGGTCACAGCCAACTTATTCGGAGTACAAAACTACAGAAATTATGTACCCTGTGTATGGTACTGTGTATGGTATTGAGAATTGTCTGAAGTTATGAATAAGAAATGTCCGTGGCCGCCGCTCTGGCACTTGCCAGGAGCCAATGCAGCGCTGTGCTGTGGATATCGCAGCCACGCAACACAAGTTTGCATGGCTGCACAGCACAGTGTCATGTCGTGTGAGCGTTGCCGGTCGTGCGTGTTGCCCTAGAGCGCAGTCTTGGTGTATGGCGCTGGGGTAGTGCTAGGCTTCTGAGATCTTGCACTACCACCAAGACCTGTATTGCAACAAACTCTATGGGTTGTCTTTGAAGTACATTGCACGTCATCATTCATGTATTATCACAAGTACCGGTGAATTACAGCAGCTCCTCTGTTCCACCTGAACAGGACCCGATGCGGAAGTCACGTCATACTAAACAAACATTACCGGTATGTGGTACCCTAACATCTATGGAAAGCCCTTTTGCAGGACCTTCTGCTGGTATTGTCAGTTGTTTACTGGTGGGAAAAAGTTGTGATCATGGGAACTCCATTGACTTGCAGCTCTGAGGGCAAAAAGTATGTTTTACCCATGTGGTCAGTAACGACCCTGCCCTACAAAATAAAGACAGATGTGCTCTTATTTAAAAAAAACCAGATCATACGTATTGCTACCAGTTCATCGCAGGTTGAATGCTGTGCCACTCCTCCTTGGGCACCACACAAAAATGCATCCGCCACAACAGTCAGCCCCACCGCCGCCGTCATCAATCACACCATCGCAGGTTGAATGCTGCGTCCCTCCTCCGCCAGGCAGCGCACCCGCCAGCCACTGAACCCACAATTTGTCTGTGCTGCGGTGGTCTCTGGCCAGCCCCCGAGCGCGCTGGCGCCTACCATGCCTGCACCAGCAGTGCGTTGCCCAGCGCCGCGGCGCCGCGCCGCCGAGCTGCTGCTGAGCACAGAATCGCTGCGCTGCGACGCCACCCTCCCCTGCTGAGCACCGCCCGCAGGCTGCGCGCACACACTCCCCAACGGCTGCTGAGCACAAAATTGCTGCGTTGCACACCACCCTCCCCTGCTGAGCACCGCCTGCAGGCTGCGCGCGCACGCTGCCCAGCTGCTGCTGAGCACACAGTTGCCGCGCTGTGCCACCCTCTGCTGAGCACCGCCCGCAGGCTGCCCGCCGCTCGCACACGCACGGCCTGCCGGGCCGCGATGCCGCGCCGCCCAGCTGCTGCTGAGCACAACATTGCTGTATTGCACCACCCTCCCCCGCTGAGCATGCCCGCAGGCTGCGCGCCACGCACGGCCTGCCAGGGCGCGATGCGACGCGGTGTGCTGAGCACGTGGACGCATGGGACCCCCGGTTTGTGGACATTAAGGGGGACGGCCCGCCCACGGTGCTGGACATTGCCTCGGCCGCGGGGGAACCCGCCATGACCATTGCGCGGGTGCGTGTGCGCAAGCGGTTCATTGTGCAGGGAGCGATGCAGCGTGCAGGGCCGGCCTTTGTGTCACAAATTGTGTGCGTGTGCTGCAACTTGTGCAGTGTGCGTGCTCCAAGTTGTACAGTACGTGTACTTCAATTTGCACAGTACGTGTGTACTTCAAGTTGCAGCGGCTGCGGGGAGCCCGCCATGACCATTGCGCGTGTGCGTGTGCATGTGCGGGAGTGCGTGGTGCTGGAAGCTGTGGGGGCATGGGGCGTCCAGGGGAAGCTGTGCCTGTGATTCTTGACCCAAAAGGAATAGGTGTTGTTTTTGATCAGGAATATGGCGAGGATGCCGGCCATTCATGTTGTGCAGTACGTGCACTTCGAGTTGTACGGTACGTGTACTTCAAGTTGTACAGTACGTGTGTTCAAGTTGTACAGTACGTGCACCTCAGATGTACAGTGCTCGTACCTCAAGTTGCAGCACATGGTACCAGACAAGTGGTCAGCCTCTAGCCTGACACAGCAGTTGCATAGGCACACACCACTTTTTCTGACTTACGTACGATAATAGGTGCCACCATTCCCCCCAACACCTGCGCTTTGTGAGCCAGCACCCACCCATGTTCGCACGCCTGGCCGCCCTTTCTGCGTGAATGCCCCCATAACTTTATGGCATAAACAGCAGATTTTTCGGTAAATTTCTGACACATTTTCTGAAGTACATGCCATGACAGGTGCCCCCATGCCCCGCAGCACCTGCACTCTATGAGCCAGCTATCACCGACCTCGCCGTGTGCGCGCCTGGCCTGCCCTTTCTGGGGTGGGAATCCCCCCATCAACTTCTTCTTCTGCACTAAATGGGGGAAATTTTATGTAAACTTCCGGAACATTTTCCGGCCGCAGATGCTGCCGCGCGCGGAGGTGCACGCCACCGACTACAGCCCCGGCATGGTGGAGGTCCTGAAGGAGCGGCTGGCGCGGCTGCGAGAGACGGAGGGCATAGCCAACGTGCAAGCAGGAGTCGCGGACGGCGAGGTGCGGGCGCAGCGTGAATGCGTGCCCATGCATAGGTTATAGCGGCACGTTGCGCCGCGTGTGACATACCGGCTCGCTCCGAAGGAAGTTGCCCGTACCCCACCTCCCACCCCACTGGGAACCCCCGCATGCAAACTTCAACAAGTGTTGCTGTGGATCGGTCCAGCTCCTGTGTGACGGGGTTTACAAGGCACATGCCCCGCCCCCCGCCACGCCGTTGTTGTGTGTGTGTGTGTGTGCGTGACCTTTTGCAGAACCTGGCACAGTTTGAGCGGTTCCACTTAGATGCAGCAGCTGTTTGAGTGGCTCCCAAAGTACCCGCCTCCCACCCCCCCCATTGTTTTGTTGTGTGTGTGTGTGTGTCTTTCCGCAGAACCTGGAGCAGTTTGAAGACGCGTCGTTCGACGCCGTGACGTGCACGTTCGGCCTAATGTTCATGCCCAGCTGGCAGAAGGCGCTGGCAGAGGTGAGCCTACCGTAGACCAAGGTGAGTAAGACCCCCCCCCCCCCCAAGCACCTCACTACATGTATTTTTGTCAATGTTGGTGCGCGCATAATTCATGGGTAGGGGGGGGGTCTTGCTCGGGCACTTTCTTTAGGTTTTGTGTGCATGTTTTTTTAGGTGTTGTGAGCACGGTTTTTAGGTAGTGGGGCGGGTCATATTCAAGCATATACTTCGAAGTATATTTTAAGTACGTCGAAGTATATGTACTAAGGTTGGTGCGCGCGAATTCGTAGGTGTAGGGGTGGGTCTTGCTTACGCAACCCATTTAGGTTTTGCATGCGTGATCGTAGGTAGCGGGGGCTGGACCGCGCACTCAATCACATACCGCACTGGACCAAAACGCACTACACCGCGAGTGCACTGTAACTACAGTAGTAACGAGAAAAAAAACTGCTCAGCAGAAGCCATGGCCGCTGCGCGCTGACCCCGCCGTTGCCGCTTGCCCCATGGCTGCTGCTGGCGCCCCGCCTGTTGGTGTGACCAACTTGTGCCGCTGCCTGCCATGCCGTGCGATGCTGCCTGGGGCATGGCCTGCAGTTCTATCGCGTGCTCAGGCCCAACGGCATCGTGGTGGCGGCAGTGTGGTCTGTGCAGGAGGAGGTGAGCCGGCGAATCATGAACTTCAATTGATCTATTTCTTGAAGTATATTGGTAGTGTATGGTGTGTATGCAGTGCTATTACTAGGCACATACTTCTATACATCTATAATACAGTACAGTAGTGCGTAGTAGTTTACCGTACCTCATCAAGTAATATTACACAATGGCATGCAGGAGCAGGTGAGTCGGCGCCGCGTGCGTGTTCGTGCAGCATGCAGGCGGCGGCGTTGGTCTGAGCAGGACGAGGTGAGCCGGCGGCGGTTTCGCGCGCTCACTCGCGCAGGGTGCAGGCTGACACCATTTACTTCTACATACATACATAGTTGTAGTGTTGAATACTTTGAAGAAGTATACATACATAACCATGTACGCATAGAGGCTCATGTGTAGTGGTGGGCAGCAGCATGCCTTTCTTCGTCAATTACACTGTATAATACATGTATACGTGCGGCACATACATGTGGTGCTGTATGCACGAACATGTACTCATAGAGGCTCATGTATAGTGATGGGTAGCAGCGTGCCATGTGTGCATCATACACACGCGTGTAACACATGTTCACATCATGTACTGCTGGAGGACTTCATGTTTATGGACGCATGTTCTACGTGTAGCGCATACTCACGCACACGGCTCTTGGTGGCCTCGGTGTGGTTTGTGGAGGAGCAGGTGAGTCGACGACACATGTGTGGTCAGGCAGCATGCGGACGGACACCATATACTACAGTAGTACTTTTTGAACTACCCACATCATAAACCTTCTACTTGAAGTATACTACTTCTTGCAGTATATGAAGTATAGTACAAGCTTCACGATGAGCGAATTATACACTGAAGTACTTCTGAAGTATATGTTCACTGTGTAGGAGGAGGTGAGGCCGCAGCACATGCGTGCGCTCGCCCATGCAAGGGGCAGGGTGGCGCCATACTGTGTTCATGCATGTGTTCACATGTACATGTACGGTGCTGGGCCACAGCGTACCCATTACACGCTGCACAACGCATGAATACATGCGGCCTACTTCAGTATCATGTACTTTCTTGAAGTAACTCAGATCATACATCATACTCAAGCTCAGAAGTACCGTATTGAGTACCGGTATTGATTTACACGTGTATTTATTACACATCATATCATTGCCGATGATGCTGCTGACCGTGCGACCGACGTACCAACACGCACTGTGCTGGCGACATTTGTGAACAACCGGCCTGCGGTCTCCGCGCCACACTTCCCGGGCAGGTCATACAGTCATGTGCCCAGCGGACTGACATGCACAAGCCACCCTTGCTGCTGTTTCCATGCGCCGCCGCTACCGCGCCGTGCAGACGCCCGCCTTTGCCATGATTCGCGAGACGACCCAGCGCGTGGCGCCAGGTGAGCTGGGGCCGGCTTGCCGCACATGACCCCCAGCGCATGCACAGCGGCCGCACCCTTTTTTCAAGCACCTGCCGCCAACGCGCTCGCACTGCCCTGGGTGTGTCACCTGCTGCGGCCGTCATTTTGCCACGTCTATAGTTGACCCCACGGCCCGGCGCACTGCCACTCCAGCACATGCACGGCGGCCGCATCATCGCACAACCCACCCGCCGCCGCCGCACTTGCACTGCCCTGGGGTGTGTCTCCTGCTGCTGGTGCTGCTGCCACTGCTTCTGTGCCCGTGCTGCTGCCGGAGCAGAGTTCCCCATGGTGGTAGACCCGTGCGCGCTGGGGCAGGGGTCGCCGCATGGACAGGTGGTTGTGGACGCCATGCAGGCCACCGGCTTCCAGCAGGCAAGACTCTTGTGCACTCAAAAAGTACCAACAAGTTTTCTTGCAGTACTAACTCGCCGTTCCTCGCGGACTGATTCAGCGGCTTGCTCTTGCTAGTGCCGCCGCCGCCGCCGCCACCGCCTGCTGGCAGACGTGCTGAGCACTCCCCCCGCCCGTGCCCACCCCTACCTACCCCCTACCCCCCCACCTGTTGAGCAGTTCCAATACATGATCTTCCTCCCGGTACACTTCGAAATACGACCGACCTGCTGCCCCCCCCTCCCCCCCCCCCCCCCC
>JAULBY010056704.1:0-11006 GCA_032358315.1 Ophiocytium majus
GTGCCAGCGGCGCCACTGCCGCCGGGCGCGCCCGCGACCCCAGGGACCAGCGCCCCACCAAACATGGCGGCGCGCGTCGCGCGCGCGCTGTTGTTGGACTTCTGCAGCGCCGCCACCGGCTTCAGGTTGTGCTTGGTGGCCTCCAGGGGGGTGTAGGTGCGCATGTGGCCGCGCGGGGAGGCTGGGGGGGGCGGCCCCACCGCCCCCGCCGCCCCAGCAGCTGCCGCCACCACCGCCGCCGCCCCCTCCTCCGCAGCCTCTTGCTGCAGCTGCTGGTCCTGCTGCTGGTGCGCATGTGCCTGCATGGCCGCCGCCGCCAGGGCCACCGCTCCCTCCGCCGCCTCCTCGCTCTTTGCAGCGCCGCTGGTGGGGGACCCGGGCTGCGGCGGCGACGCGACCGCCCAGCGCACACCGCTCCTCTCCGTTTTGAACACACTCGGAGCGCGCAGCAGCGGGGGGGGGGACGGCGGCGCCGCAAACTTAACCCGCGGTGGCTGTGGAGTGGGGGAGGACCGCGGCTGCTGCTGCTGCTGCTGTGGCGGCAGCTGTTGCGGCTCGGTGGCGGAGTCGGTTGGGATGGGGGGGCTGGCGAGGGCGGTGGGCTGCTGGCGCTCCGGCTCAAAGCGCTTGAGCAGGGCTTGCACGCTGAGCTTGCGCTGCAGCTCTTGCTGCGGGAGCGAGTGCGGTGGAAGGCGGCGGTGGGTGGGTGGGGGTGGGAACAAGGGGGTAGCGAGTTATTTAGCGATGCATTAGCCTATCAGCAGGGGCATGGTGGTGGCGGCTTGGTGCGCGACGCTGAGGGTACTGCTGCCCCCCACACCGCACACGCGCGCCATGCACTTTGAGCTGGTAGCCGCCGCTCTGGTAATGCCAGCAATGCCCGCTGTCCTAGTACGCTGTATTTACGTACGTTATACCGCGCATAATGAAAATTTTCCTATGCGCTGTAACCCATCACTGATCATACCTCATGCGCGAACTGCAGCATGCCTGTGCAAACTCAGAACATAGCACCCCACCACCAGCACGAGCACGCGCGCCCGCTCCCCCCCCGTCCCCCCGCCGCGACTGCAAGCCCCCCCCCCCCCCACACACACACGCACACAGTTCTACCTCCGCTGCCGCCTCCCTCCACTCACCATGCTGCCATTGCGGTTGAGCTGCTGGGGCTCCGCGCCCTCGAACAGCGCCTGTGGGTGCCTCTCGTTGATCCTGTCATTCGCTGCCATGGCCTCAAAAATGACGTGCGCGCCGTCACACCCCGCTGTCGCCCCCACCACTCCCGCCCACGAGGTCGCTCCGCCGCGCTTTGCAAATGCCGGGGGCAGTGCCGACACCCCTGCCGCCTGCACCCTGGCCTCCCATTTGGCCTTGCCCTCCTGCTCAAACACGTGTGCAGGCGTGTTTGCGTCTACAGTGTAAGGACTCCGTACTTCAAAGTAGGTCATGCACTTCAAGCATTCATGTTTTGTTACTACAGTAGTTTACGTTATTGTGAACAAATACCAGGCATGTTTGCGTTTACAATACAATGATTCCGTACTTTAAAGTAGGCCATGTACTTCAAGCATTCATATTGTTACTACACAGTTGTTTGCGTTACTATGAATAGGTACCTGCTGCTCATGCACAGGTGCACGTGAATTGCAATTACTGTATGTGCTCCATCCCTCACTGCATGAGCAGTGGCCCGATTGATGAACAAGTGCTTAGGCAGCAAAGGCGGGCTGTGAATGCTTACCACTGTGCGGTAAGCACCTGCAAATGATGGCGTGTCAGACACTTGGTTCAGTCGTACAGAGCGGCATGGTGCTAGGTTTTGCTGCTTTTGACAACTTGTGTGCAAGTACTGCACTCGTACATACTGAACTACTACGTACTACCATGAGTACAGGAATTTCGAAGTACTATGTAGTACCTACCGGAAGCAACCAGGAGCAATAAGATGTAGGTCTGCCCACCAGTAGGGGCCGCGCCACCGGGTTTCGGAGGCGCAGCATAGCAAGAGACCGCGCCAGGAAGGCGGCAGCTGGCGCAGCTACCATGCGCACCTCCCATGGTTGAGCTAGGTCCTAATGCCGCGTTCCAAGGCATGTCCATGTACTTCACTTCAAAGTATTTAGTGGGTTCAAAGCGGGGTATGTAGTCAAGGCAAGAAGGCCGCGGCCGGCCACGTACCATTCCGCATGACTGTTGTTACACGTGCGCGGCACAACGCCCTCCTGCCACGTGCGCGCCGTACCTTGCCGCACACGGCCGCGGCGGCAATGGTATCAAGTATATACAAGTACATGAGCGGTTGTCTTTATACTTGAAGTACACAACCAGGCCTGCCGGTGACCCTGCACTGAACCGTCACCGCACACACACCCAGAGTGCGCTCGATTTGCGAGCGCGCCGCACCTTGATGCGCCCCCCGCCGCCCCCCTCCGCGCCGCACACAGCCGCGGCGGCAATGGCCGCGCTGGACTTGGCGCCCTGCAGCGACAGCGCGGGCCCCACGCGCCCCGCCACAATCACAAAGTCCCGGAAGGTGCTGGGCATGTAGGGGCAGGCCTCGATGAGGGCCGTCAGGTGGAGATCCGCACGCGAGGGCGCGCCGGCTCGCGGCGCAGGGCTGGGTACGCACTCGTACTGCACCACGCGGGGCTCCACGGCGTCCGCCTCCAGCATGAGAATCGCGCCCCTGAAAGGGGGGGGGGGGGGGGGGGGGGGGGGGGGGGGGGGCTGAGAAATGCATGCCGCAATGCGTGTGTATCGCCCGGGGGTGGGGGCGCACGTCCCTACAGGCACACCTGTGGTTTACTTTTGTGACATGTACGGTTCTGTGCGCGTGAGAGCGTGTGCCCCGCGGAAGTACTCTGCTGCCGCGGGCTGTGCTGGCTGCGCGGGCGATGTGTTGCCGTGCTCTGGCAGTCACATGCGCGCGCACACGGAACTAGCCAGCTGCGCAACTTTCATGCCAACAGCAGCCCAGGCTGTGGATGCAATAGCAGCAACAGGCGGCTGGCAGCACGGGCACGCGCGCGCGCGCGTGTGTGTCGCTCACTTGTTTCCGTAGCGCCCGCAGTAGTTTGGCGCGCTGAAGACGGTGATGACCGCCGGCAGGGGGCGCGGCTGCATGGCCAGCAGGGCCTCGCCGCCCGCAGAAGTTTCCCCAAAACCTTCCGAGGAACCGTCCGCGGCGACGGCCCTGCGGCGCTGCAGCACCTCCTCAAAGTGCCGGTAGTACCCGCCCTCTTGCACCGCGTGCGCGCGGATTAGACACAGCAGGCTGTTGGCCTCCAGAAACTCCACCGCCGCCGCGTAACCGAAACTCCAGCTGTGCGCTCTCGCAGCGGCGGCAGCGGGAGACCATGCACTGATGAGGGCTTGCACGCCGCACTGGCGCACATTCGAGCGCGCGCCAAACTCCAGGCTAAACACGCGCAAAGCCACGTCAGTGTGCCAGTTGAGCCTGGCCAGTCGGCGATGCCTAAGCCCAACTTCAACTACAAACTTGAACTACAAACTTCAACTACACTTTTCCTTGGCGCCGCTCGTCGGGTCCGCCCCGCGCCGCCCTGAAGGCGCGCTGCAGCTGGGCATGTCACACCCTGCGCAGGTATGCTGCACCGCGCGCAGCTGTTCCACTCCGTCAACCAAAGCGTAACTCCAACAGTGCAACATGTAACTTCAAGTGCACCTGCAGCCACCGCGGCCTGTTTGGCAGGAACGTTTTCGCACGGCAGCTGTAACTTCAACCCCTCCTACTTCAACTTGCGCTTTACAGACATCAACTTCAAGCTCACCTGCAGCCCCGCAGCCTGTTTGGAAGGAACGTCCCGCACAGCAGCTGCTCCATCTCTGGTACACTCATGCGCTGGACGGCGGGGCAGCAGCCAGGGTCGTCGGCAGGGTCCGACCAGAGCAGGTCGCACAGGGGGCCCGTCATGGGCGGCTCGCCCCTCCTGTTGAGCAAGTCCACCTCCTCAACGGTCTGCGCGTGCGCGAGCAACAGAGGTGCGTGTTTTAGTTTTACTTCTGAGGTACAAGTATACATGGTGGCAGAAACGCAGCACTCTAGCACTTTTTCATGTGCGCGGAGGGGTGCAGGTCATGGGCGGCCCGCCCCTCCTGCTGAGCAGGGCCAGCTTCTCAATGGTCTATGGTGTGTGTGTGCGAGCGACACCGGTAGGCTGCTATCTACTTCGGAAGTACTTGCTGCGTTGCACCTGCTACAAGCAGTGACTGCATGTTCTTCACTATTGTGGCTAGGCACTGCCAGCTGGGGTGGCAGTGCATATCACAGCTCCTTGTGTGCATAGAGCATACACAAAGGTCTATACCAATTACGGCACTTCACATGTGGCTTTTGCAATGTACAAAGGGGGAGTACATGACTTTTGCACGGCTAGTTTTAAAAAGGGGGGGCGATTCCCTTGGACGTGCCAAAAAAAACTGACTAAATTATTGACCCCGGTTGACTACTTCGGCACTAGACGACAGTGGTACACATACGTGTGTGGAGTATGGTGTACGTGTGGAAGTGTGCACATGTGCTCGCACCTGCACACCTCACCACTCACCTGCAGCTCCTGCGACAGCCCCTCGTGGGCGCACTATACACTTCCAAGTATACCACTACTGCAGTAGTACATATACAGTACATGTATATCCAAGTATACCACTACTGCAGTAGTACATATACAGTACATGTATACTTCAATTGTGCAGTACTTGAGAAGTAGTACATGCATGTACCACAAGTATATGTTCGTAGGTATATGTGTGAGCACATACATACAGTATACTTCAACTACTTGTAGAAGTATACCTACAAGTGCACACCGCACGCCACACCCGCGCACCTGCAGCTCTGGCGACAGACCCCCGTGAGCGCACAGGTAGCGGCCGCGCGCGTTCTCCACGACTGCACACAGTGGCAGCTCCTCAAAGAGGCGCAGGAAGCGGTAGTACACGGGCAGCCCATACTTGGCCTTGCACTCCGCCTTAAAGCCAAAGTGCCCTGCGTCCCAGCACAACAGCGGCGGTCAAGAAAGAGCTTCATGCGGTGAATGCGATAATGATTCCCTAAGTGCTCCAGCCGGTACCATCATGGTAGGGGAAGCAGCCCATGCTCCTGCGCCGGGTTGTGCATGATTAGTAGCCTGCCTACTGGCTGGCAACTCACACCTGCATACCGTGGCGCTCCGGGTGCCTGGTTCTGTCTGTTTTCTGGCTCAGCACGGGATACTTGAAGTACAATGGATATACTTCAGGAGTAGATAATATTTGTCCCCCTATGTACCAATATATTTCAAGAAATATATTTGCTTCAAGTATGTTTGTACCTGTGTACGTATACATATACACACACATACATACATGCCATATGGTATGTACTTCTGCTGAAGAACGCTTTACTTCGAAGTATGGTATGATGTAGAGGTGAGAAAAGTTCGAAGGTGGGCGGTGGAGAAGGGGGGCGAGCGGTGGCAGGTGGCGCTTTGGGTAAGCACCGTGCAGTGGTGCTGGCAGGGGCAACAGATGGGGGTGGCGTGGGTGGGAGGCAGTGCAGCAGCCACACACGCAGGTGCACATGGCGGCATGCCACTGAAGCGAGTTGCCACTGAAGCGAGTTGAGTGCCAGAGCAGGTGTGTACTGTACGGTGCACGCGCAATACAGGGTGGCCTTGTGTAGGGCGCTCTCACTGTGGCGGGGGGGGGTCCAGAGGTCTGTGGCGCACTGCCAAACGCAAGCTACAGTACCACAAACTTCAAAAGAGGTGATTAGGCGGATGTAATGCCCTGCGGTGTTGCAGTGTGGAGCCAGCCAATAAATGCGGACCATCACCCCTCCACGCCCCGCCCACACACTTTGCGCGCGCCGCCCAAAACAGCATGAGGGAGGCCATGACTGACTGTGACGTGCTGCCCCAACACACAAGCACCTGCACCACCACCCACCGCATCCTGCACCCACTGGTTCCTATCAGGTCCGAGCGCAAGGTACAGGACCCCACATAAAGGACCCAGCTGCAGCATCTAGTTTGACTTGAAGTACTTTGAGATAGCTAGGTTACATTAAAAGGCATCTGGGTGAAAAGGAGCAAGTGGGAACGCGGTTGTCTCCTGCTTTGCCTCGGAAGGGGGAAAAGAACACACCCACACCCACACACACACCCAGACAGCCCACCTGTGAGGGAGCGGCACTCATGGTTGCCGCGCAGCAGGTGAACCTTGCCCGGGTACGCCAGCTTGAGCGACAGGAGGTACAGCATCACTTCGCAAGAGTACGCGCCCCTGTCCACATAGTCTCCCAGGAACAGGAAGCCCGGCTCCCCTGCGCGGCGGGTGAGCAGGTGTGCAGCGCGGTAGCAGCAGCAGTAGCGTGCTCAGCAGCAGTTGTGCTCAGCAGCAGCGGCAGCGGATGCCCCGCCACGTGCATGGTGTCAGTGGTGGTGCTCAGCAGAGTTGACGGCGGCGCTCCGCAGCGGCAGCGCTCAGCAGCGGCGGCAGAGTAGAGTCAGGAAAAAGCCAGGGTGGCTATTAGCAGGCTGTGGCACTACAGCATGTCTACATATGTACTTCAGAAGCATACATATAGTTGATGCACGGTATCAACAGAGGCATGTATGTGAGTGGCACTCCTGCAGCCACTCAGCTCCCACATCATTGTATTGTAGTCACCGTTGTTTACAAACATGTTGGTGCTTGAGGTATCATCATCCACCTTCTATGCGTGCTGTCCTTGTGGCGCCGCAGTGGCGCAATGAAAACCCTACAAGATGCGTGCAATTCCAAGTTGTCACGTGTGACATGTGCTCACGCATTGTCCCAGCAGCAGTTGCAGCAACTGCTTCCAGCAGCGATCCCAACTGCGGCACAGGTTTGCAGCCGCACTGTGCGACCAATACCTTCACTCAGCTAGTGCAAGCGGACGGTGGCTGGGCTGTCGGCACTAGGAATGGCTTCCTCCCAGGAGACGCAGAAGTGCACAAGGCCGCCACGAGGCGTGGTATGCTCAGCAGGCTGGGCAACCTAGTGCTGCGGAGACTCCCCTTCATCACGGTGCAGCAGCGCCCGCATTGCAACTCCACGCGTGCACTCAGTTCCATAGTGCACATGGGGCGGTTGTTGACGTAGTGCTGTCAATACATGTGTACTACACAGCTGGTACAGACACTGTAAAAACCAGTGTAGAGGCAGGTAGGTGGCTAAAGCTACACGTACCAGCGCATACACTTAACTGAAGTACTTGCTAAAATACTGAAGTACTTCAAGAAGTATCTGTACATGTATACTTGGAGTACATACTTCAAACATATTTCTAGTAGCGTACTTCGAGGTATGTAGACATGATTGTGCGGTTGTGCAGGGGTGTGAATGCCAGAGCCTTTGTACAGCGTAATCTGCTGTGTGGCGAAGCCAGGCCAAGGGCACTGCACCCTCCCACAAGCCCCACGCATCATCCCTAAACCTAAACCCAACACCAAGTCTCCACCCGCCCATGTCATCCAGAGTCTACTTCCACTCTAGCTTCAACACTGGGCACAAGTTGCTTCAACAGCTTAGGGTTGGCTGCGCCGACCACGCATGCGCTTCTCGCCTCGCGCGCACGCCTCCCCCCTGTGTGTTGCACACTTCAATGCTGGCGTCGCCACCAGGTTCAACGCCGCCTCCGACCCAACTACAAGTGACTCAGCAGCAGCACCGCATGTGCCACCAGCCGCGCACGCGCACCTCTCCGCGCCGCCGCACTTCAGCAGCTCCCTTGAACCCACACTTCCAAATGCGCACGCGCGCCTGCCACTGCGCTGCCCATCTCAGTACCAACTGCAACTCTACCAGTGCGCACATGACCTCGGGTCTCTGGACTAGCACACCAACTTCACCACCCCCAACTCCAACACCAGCCTCACCCGCGTCGCCGCCGCCGCCGCCGCCGCCGCCGCCCGCACCCTCCGCGGGCCCGTCCGAGGGCAGCCCGCACCTCTCCACCATGCTCAGCAGATCGAAGAACTGGCCGTGCAGGTCGCCGACCACGCGCATGGGCGCGCGAAGGCGCAGCACGTTTGGCTCCGCCGACAGCGCGCGGATGGCGGAGTCGATGAGCCACAGCGCCTCGCCCATCGCCACCATCTCCTGCTCAGCAGACACGGCACCAGGACAGGGGGGGACATGCGGGTGTGTGTGAGGTAGGGGGGGGGGAGGGGGGAGGGGGCGTGGGGGAGGGGGCAACATTGGCTGCTCAGCAGCAGGTGGTGCAGTGCACCACTGCACGCGGACCTGCAGGGCGCTGCACACGGAGATTGGTGGCTGATGCGTTGACCATGGATGCCTTACTTCGCAGTTGGCTGGGGCTATCAGCCACATAGGCGTTTTGCACCCGGTGCTGCTACCCCACCACTGACCGAAACTTGTGGTGCAGGCGGCCTGGGATGGTGCCCCGCTAGTGCTGCTTCCTTGAGAAGGGTGTGGCGTGCAGGCGTGCAGTTCCACCGTTGCCACATGCTGCACCCAAACATGTACTTCGGAAGTACTAAATGGCATGCCGTCGACCCTGACCTGCTCCTGTGCACGCAGCAACTGTGCCCCACGGGCGCCCACAGCAGCCGTCGCCAATCAGGCACCGGAGCCGTTGCACACACTTCATAGCATATCCGCTATGCACATGACATCATGTCTGTGCGACTAACATATTTCAACTAGCAACTTCAAACAAAAACTTCAAGTGCACCTGCGCACGGAAGACCTCCGCCAGCCGCCGCGGGTGCAGGGTGTCCAGGCTCGGCTCAGGACCCAGCTCCTCTGTGATGCGCCCGCCCTGCGCGAGCCATATGAGTCCCATACATGGTGCAAGTAGTTTGAGCCACATGAGTTCCGTACAACGACCAAGCAGTATACTACAGTAGTAACGCGAAGTGCCCAAGGCAAGCGCAGACGCGGTGGCGGCATCACAGCATGCGCACAAATAATATATATATACTGGCTGGGTGTCCAATGGAAGCGGCAGCTGCGCCACACACTCCGACAGTGGATGCAAGCACACACCAGCGAGCAATGCAGCCTGACACCATGGCATGCTGCCTGCAGCTAATAGGCAGGTGGCGCATGGGCGGCAACCTCGTTGCTTGCATACGCGTTCAAGCTCGTTCACTGAGTGGTTTGCAAAGTACATGTTGACCAGCCGCCTGCACAACAGCCATCCCTATGTGAGAAGCCTGTACTGAGCGGTTCCCCACTGAGCGTCAATGCTATGCTACACACAAACAAGTACTCTTTGTAGGGGGGCGATACTGGGTCACACGGCCGCACCCTGTGCGCACCGCCTGGCAGTGGTCAAACAAGGCTACGCCTGCCATGAAATGACAGATGCGGCCGTCTGCTGTCGCTCTAGCTGGCTGACACGTCGGCTCGGTGTGAACGAGCTCAAAGAGGCGTAAGGAGGCTATCCCACAGCATAGGAGAGCAGGCAAGCTCTACATGCAAAAGTCGATCATCACACTCGGTAGTGCCGATTCACATGTGGGCCAGCGGGCACTGTGTCACAGCCCCAGAAGTACCCATTCCCAGCCCAAGAGAGCAGCTTATAGGTACAGACACCAAGCCCAGGCCGCACTCAAGTAAGAAAACGGACACCATCAAGGATGCGGGCGCTGTTGGAGCCACACCACGGCTCCCTGGCGAGCCACACGTTGTCGCACACACAAGATGCTTTTGGAAAAAATCAAGAGGAAAAAAATCCCACCAAAAATGCCATCACCACTACTTCACAACATGAGCGCCCTCCAGCACTGCGGCAGCTGGCCGCAAGAAACTAATGCTCACATTATGCCCTGCCTGTGCCCACACACGCCCCCCCCCCCCGCGCACGCGCACACACTCACCTGGTCACCGACGATGCCGGTGTTGAGCCGGTAGTGGGACACTGTCTCGTAGCGCTTGACCAGCCTCTCAGCACTCTTCCACGTCACCTTCCTGGCGTTGCGCGCGTGCAAATCGCAGTAGTACTTGCCCGCAGCCCTCCTCCTGGCGCAGTGCTCCACCACGCACGACAAGGCCCTGGGGTGGGCAGCAGCAGCGGCAGCAGCTACGCCCACAGCAGCGACATCCCCCCCCCCGCCGCTGGCGTCGGAGGCCATGGGCGAGGAGCGCGGGCTGCTGCTGAGAAAGTCTGTCAGCCTTTTCTGAGCTCCTCCGGGGGAGGAGGCGGGGCTCACGTCCTCGCTGGCGCTGCGGGGGGAGCTACCAGGGGCACCGGTGGGCGAACTGAGCGGTGAAAACACGGGCACGGGCAGGGCATCCGCGCTGTCGCAGGTGGACATCTCCAGGCACGTGGGGCAGCACAGGCCCGAGTCCAACCACAACTCGTGGGCACAGGAGGAGCACACCAGGTGGCCGCAGTGCAGCAGACGGGGAACCAGCCCGGGGTTAGATGGCCCCTGGGAGGCGTAGTCAAACACCTCGTAGCAGTACATCTCGTAGCAGTTGGGGCAGGAGGTGTAGTCCGCGTCAGCCCCGGGCTGGTTGGGCCCTATCACCACCATCAGACCCTGAGAGCCAGAGGGGTGGCAGGCACCCTCGGCGCTGTCGCCGCCACCGCTGCCGCTGCCACCATCATCAGCGGACGACATGGCAGTGGCTGCCACACGCTGGTCCAGTCAGAGCCTGGCTGGTACTCTCTGCTGGCGCGGCAGCCGGCTGGGCTGGGACCGGGCCGCCGGTCAGCTTGGGTCACGGGCGTGGGTGCACCTGTGCTGTGTGCCTAACGTTCTGAATCCTTCTCCTGCTGGGTTTGGACGCTCTCGCTCGCGATATCGCGACGACGCGGTTTCAGCCGTTTCGAGGACGATCGAGAGACCATTAACTGGAAGACCATGATCATGAATAGGCGCGTCGCCGGCGCGCCTGCAGATCGCTGTCGAGGCATTTTCATTTTTTAAAATGTGGTAGGAGGCTACTATTACATTGCCACTTGAGGCCCCTTTCGCTGGGTGTAGTAGTATGTTACTCTACTGTGC
>JAULBY010056715.1:0-11004 GCA_032358315.1 Ophiocytium majus
GTGTATGCATGCCAGTCGGGCTGGGTTGGAGGCAGCCAGGCTTGCAGAGCAGCGACAGCACGGCACCTCAACAGCAGTGGTGATCACATCAAAGCTGCTCCACCCGGAGGCCCTGCCTGCCCGTTCTGGTCGCGCCCCACGTCAACAGAGCCTAAACTGGCTTAAGCACGTCGCGCCCGGGGGTCTCCAGTGTCTCCCATGGCCCCCGCCGCCGTGTGACACCGCACGCTGCCCCTCTGTGAGCGACAAAGCACGCCTAAATACGTATTTCGCCGGCCCAAAAACGCAAATACGCGCACATGTATGTATATACACGTATATATACCGAATACTTCTGTGCCAACCCTATGAGTTTCTTTAGAAGTATCAACCATAACAACGTGCTTGGCCACTCCTAGGATGTTGCGCTTAGGTTTGGTTGGTGTGCTGGCCTGCCTCAGGCTGCTGCCAGCAAGCACTGCTGTTTGTGTATGGCAGCGATGCTGTCTGCTGCTAGTGCCAGCCCAGCTGAGCACCCATTCTGAAGTAACATCGATAGCTGTGCAGCATGCTCGATGACGTGTAGGTCACCACAACAACACTGGTGGGAGCGCACAAGCTGATGTCGCATGTGCATCAAGCTGTTGTCGCATGCGCAACAAGCTGTTGTCCCATGCGCGACAACAGGTACTACTTAGTAACTGGCAAAGGAGCAGTGCTGTCACATGGTAACGCAGGCGAACTTTGGTACAGTACTTGCAATCCACAGGTACCCGCCCACACTGGCATATGGCCAAGTTTGGTAAGTCCATACTGTTATGTACAGCACTTGGTCTGCCTTGGCTGCTTTGCTAGCTGTGTCAACGTGTCGCGCGCGGCCGGTCGGCAGCGGCTCCTGGCAGCTGCACCTTGGAACGGTGACAACTAATGAGTACCAGGTAACTTGGTTACTTTTCCTATCAGAGATTACCGCTGAATCAAGCACACAGGAGAGCTGCTCGAAAACGGTGTCTACTAGTCCTGGGGTTCATATAGTACTGCTAGTATGCTAGCAGGCCATGGTATGATAGTAGGAAGTGTGGGGGGAAGCTGATTTCAGGCCGCGGATGCAGGGGGGGGGGGGGGGAGTTAGGACCCCGGGCCGCTGAACAAAGTTTAACTGTGGCGCCGACGCCCGTGCCATCGGCGGCGGCCGCTGAGCAAGCGGCCGCCGTAACAGCAGGCAGCAGTGCGTTGGGGTCCAGACTGGTGCATGGGCACAGGCCCTGAGACACCGGTCGGGCATTGGCACATTTGCGCGGTTTGTGGGCTTTGGGGGGCAGGTCTCCCCGCAAGTAGCAGGGAGGTGACCCGCGGTTGCCGCACATTGTTCACTTCTCGCGCTTGGAAAGGTCACGTAAGAGATGAATGCGCGTTGGTGGGATGTGGGCGGCGGCGCCGAATCGTTGGTGCGCACTATGCGCACGCTGGCGCCAGCACAAGTCGTTGGCCCACGGTCCCTGCGCGACCAGCCTGCCTGAGTCAGGTGCTACAGGCCATGCATGCCTCTTAGAGTGCCTGGGGTGGGCATCAGGGAATCACACGCACCATGGGAGTCTCCCGGAGCGCGTGCGCTCATGTTGTTGGTCGCCCTCAATTGTGGACCTTAGACGTACAGTACTGGGTGTCTCACTGTTGGTCCGACAAGTGATGCCAAGCATACACGCGCTGCGGCAGTGGTAAACTATGGTAAACTATACCGCTGGCCGCAAGTATGGCGTGACCGCCAACCGTTCGCTTTCCATACTGTGGCCATTGATTCTTTGGCCCTTTGCCAAGAGACGGGCGGCCATGCCCACATTCGTGTGTTCCTGGACCTATACTCGAGATCTGGTTGGGTGGAGTTATTCCCCGTAAAGCCTGAAGACATGGAGGCAGGGGCAGAGCTGCTGGTTGACCATGTGTGCACTAGGCGCAACCTTGAAACTTGTAAGTGACCGCGGCAGTGTGTTCACGGCCGAATTGACATGTGGGGCATACACGTAGCTAGGCACTTGAAAGCTCAACACACAAGCCTACCTATCACCAAGGTGTCACGGCAAGTGTGAGCGTATCATGCAGCAGCTGGCAGGCATGTTGGCCACAAGTGTGCTAGCTCTGCAGCCGCGGATTGGCGCCTGTGGTTGCCTCGTGTGGCCTTTAGCCACAAAGCGGCGTTCAACCGCAACACTGGTGCCAACCCTTTTCTGCTGAGCACAAGGCGCGAGCCACGCTTGGCGATGCACTTGCTGCTTGGCAAGTTTGCACTGGCAGGCGGCGGGCGCATGAGGAACTGAACACCGGGTGTGAGGCACCACCGTGACCTGGTGGAGCCTCCTGAGGAGCTGATAGCACGGCTTCCGCATCGGAACGCAGCGCAAACATGTGGCGGATAGGCGCCACGCGCTCCGGCAGGAGTAGGTAGCACTGCTGCGGCGCAACGTGGAGCTTGAGACGGCCTTTGGGCTGCGCATGCCGTCTCATGCCGGCGACCACGTGTGGCATACCGCGCCCCTCGCACACACCACCTGCAGGTGCCTGACTTGTCGGAGGGCGCCAAGGTCGCTGAGCGTATCGCCTTCTACAAGAAGGAGATGGGGCGCTGGGTGGGGCCATGGCATGTGCTCAGGTGGGCCCGGTGTGGAAGTGGCCTGCCAAGCTGCAAGAGGGCGTGTTGCTGGTGGAGACGCCGGATGCCATTGAGACGCGTGATCGCGTCAGCGCGCGGCTGTGCAAGTTGTGTATGGATCCCGCGGGCCCGACACGAGCGCCGCCGGCGATGCTGCCGGCCGGTTTCTCACGTTACTAAGCTTATAAGTTACTTACTGGCCCGACATTGGCGCATCGCGACGCCAGCGGGCGACCCTAGTGCGGGTACCTGCTTGCGCTGCAAGCACTAGTGTGACTGGCATGACTCATTCGGAAACGCATTGGCTAGGCAGCACACGACGCAGTCCGCGCCAAATGCCAGAGCCAGGTCTGCTGCAAGACCTGTGTGACAGTTATAATGCGTATCGGCGTCGCGCACCTCATGTGTTGCTCCGCAAGTGCATGTATGCGCTCCGTGCTCCCTCCGCCCATCTTCATGAAGTGCGCGAGCTGACCTGCAAGAGACTGCATGTCAAACACCATGGCCATAATGATTATGATAGGCACTGAGTGAGAACGTGCAGTGGCACGTTGGAGGGTAACCGTTGTCAGCGTGAGCAGCCGTTGACATGCACTGGCATAGCACAGTAATAAAGTGCTCCCCACACGCAGCACAAGCACGTCGCGGTGCACATGTCGGGTGACACACAGACTGGTGTCGCAGTAGCGCGTCTGTGCTGAGGCTGCTGTGGCCGCAAAACTTGGTAAGCGTACTTGCTAGAAATACATGTACACTGAACAGTGTTTGCACTGTCCGGAGCTCAATAGGTAGGAAGTGTCTGTGCTCATTGCAAGGCTTTAAGCCCGGCTTAGCACTGACTTTGTGTGCCACCACAGCGTCGTCAGTAGGCTCTTTAAGCCGTGCGGATGCATCAGCCTGCCCCCCAGCACTCGCAACAGCAAGCTGCTGCATCTGGTTCTCCTTGAGCAAGCCAAGCACATGGGCCGCTATGTGGTGGTACATGGCGCACCTGCAGAGAGCGCACAGGCATCGCAGTGCAGTGAAAGCACTCAGGTCGGTGTACGTTTGGCGGCAACAGCAACAGCAGCAGCGGCAGATGCGGCAGCAGCTGCAATGGCAACCGCTATTACAATGGCAGTGGCGGCCACAGCTGCTGCTGCAGTACCGTGTCAGAAGAGGCACTGGACGTGTACTCAGCAACAGATGAAAGTGTGCTTGGGCAGAATAGCACTGCGCCCCTTGGCTGTCGACGCCGGGCACTGTCCGCGAGCAGCCACTATGTGGGTCCAACAACCACAGTCCCAAGTCCAGCCACACAAACACATGCAACTTGACGCATTCAGACACGTCCCATCAGCGCAACACATCGGCGCATGGGGGAACCATGCAATTGGCCGAGTAGTTTCGTGGATTTTTTTTTTCTCTCGTGTTTCAGGGCTCTATCGCATTGCCGAAATGAACCTTGTGATTGGACGAACAAGCATTGTAGCATGCGACTGTCCACATCGAGCGAAGCCCCCAAACATTTACAATGTAGGCCAAATTGATTGAATCACCAAACACCAGAGACACCAGGCGGTGTATGTGATGAACAAGTTTTGCACCCTGGAGGTCACACCAGGTATGACAGGGCAAAATATCGACACGTGCCCATGACCACGGCGACGATATCGGCCAGTATTGGGACGAAGACATACTGCAGGCTGCCTGCCGAATACCTGAACCTCACTGCTCACCAGGTATGACAATCTTCCCTTTATAGTACAAATGCGTAGCGCGCTCCAGGCAACTTTTGAAAAATTAAACCCCTTTGATCACACAGGACAGTTTGCTTATCTTCCCTTCAGGGTTAACGGGGCGACAGCCGCCATGTACAATGCTGGCAGCGGCGGATGCAGCAGCTACAACTCGCTTAGCAGTCTTCCACTGCCCACTGTCATTGTGCTGCTTGCCATGCAAACATGGAGAGTACTTGAAGCATATGTTCAGCAGATGCATGTACAGCAACACATGGCCAGCCCAGTGCGATGTACTGGCATGCACAAGGCTGAAGCCGGTAACTGGGGCGTGCTCAGACAGAGTAGAGCGGTGGTACCTGCCCATATCTGCGTCCACATATCGTCAACCTATGAGAACACTCACCCCGCCACATCCTCCATGTAGTAGAAGATGAATGACATGATGACGTTGGCCTGAAACACCTCCCGCACTGGCACAGTGCCGCCGCGCCACAGTGCACAGCCCGCACACCACATGTAGCGCTTCACCTCGGGCGTCACACTCGCGGTCACCAGCAGTGCGCCACCAGCAATGGTCGCCCACACCTGCGATAACGGTGCACCATGGGTAGGGGCTGAGGCTTTGCAAACGTGCGGCAAAGGCTGCAGAGGTGTGTGACAACAACAGCGGTAGCCATAGCTGCAGCTGCAGCACCCGCGGCAGCAGCTGCTGCAGGCAGTGCTGCTGCAAGTGCGTCCCACGTAGCACACAATGGGGTGCAGGAGCGCAGCATGCTACAGCCTGGTCATGAACACTATGTCACCCGCTCATTGCAGCCACCGCTGCACCCGAGCAACCTGAGACAACTCACCATGCACTCATTGGCAGCAGCAACAGCTGCGCGTCTCTCCTGAGGCGTGTACCCCTTGCTGCCACGGCTCCCAAACCCAGAGCTGCCGCTGCTGACCATGACCTCTCCCTCTCTGTGCGACGCCGTGCTGCCGCCAAACGTCATCAGGTCCATGGCAGCCCGCCGCAGCACCACCTCTGGCACCAAGGCCATACCGCCCAGAGCCAGCAGGTAAACCTCGAGAGCATGCCTCTCTTTGCGCCCCAGCACTCGCCCCGTGTGCGCGGCAAGGTACTGTGGGTCTGGGCATGCCCGGCCCGAGGGTTCCGGTTGGGGGGAGGTCCCACTCCTGCGGGCAGGCTGCAGGAAACGGTGGCAGGTAGGGGGCACATGCGGGGCAGGATAAGTGGGTGCTGGAAGTCTCGGGAAAAGCGAAGCGGTTTTTTAAATTGAAACTCGACAGATGTCCGGGCAGGAGGGTGAAGCAATGTCGGTGCACCATCTGACACCATCCACCCCCACCTCATGTGCCAACAACAAGTGGCTCATACAGCTGGGTGACCCCTTGAAGGTGTCAAAGAGAAAAAACGTCGGGCGGAGAGCTACAAGGGGAGTTAGGCGACGCCACTTCGCACAGCACCCCAGGAAGGGTAGGCGCAGGGCATGGCAGCACTTGCTTCCTCTGGCTTGCCCCCAGTGGGTCGGTCGGGAGCTGCTGCCGCAACCCTCAGTTCACAAACGTGCAACTTTCTCTCGCCACACCCAACGCCGCAGCAAGCAAGTCCTGTCATCCTAGACAGTGTTCACCCGCAGCTGCCTGCCAACACGCGCGCGGGAGGTGGTGACTCCGCTTCCGCCCGTCCAATCAACGCAAAGCAGTAGTCCGACCGAAGGGTCTTGCCCTTCTCAAAACCTGCGTCGATTCACATGTGTGTCCGCCTCGGCGGCTTAACTATACTCCGCCCCTGTCAAAGGACCCAGGACTTGGCGCATACCCGGGATCCAAAGAAACTGAGCTTCATGGGGTCACCCAGCTGTAACAGTAACAGTACTGTTAAAAATGAGATGAAAAAGAAAAAAATCCTATATATATAAAGATCGTAACAACAAGCGTGCAAGACGCGTATTGTTTTAATTCGGAACCGAGCCCTCACCCGACACGTGCCGTTGCCGTTCAGTAAGTCAGTACCCAGCAGGCTGGGAGGCTGCTGACAAGACCAATAATAATAGCGTAAACGGAAGTGCCAGGTCGCCGTGGGTGGGACTATTTGAGACCGTGTGACGATGCTGCCAAAAAGAGTCAGGCCGTATGTGTGCTGAGGCTCAGGCACTGCCTGGTATCGGTAAACCTACGGTTCAGAACTCCAGTACATTCAGCTCTCTGCG
Organism: Ophiocytium majus; assembly: GCA_032358315.1. Lineage (NCBI taxonomy): Eukaryota > Xanthophyceae > Mischococcales > Ophiocytiaceae > Ophiocytium > Ophiocytium majus. Next base: position 6,564 of record JAULBY010056715.1, read on the forward strand.
ACATAAACACGAAGAGGATCAGAGGATCATCAGATGCGCAGGCCTGCACCTGGCAGACGGCCCGTCACCGAATCGAATCGGCAAGGAACCGGGAAGTACATGAAACAGGTCTATGTCACTTTTTTTTTTGTTTCTCCTGTTGTTGGCACAGCTGCGCAGCATGCTAGCCTACACGCACAACGTGTTGACAGCGGCAGCACAGCACACAGCTGCTGCACAGCTCTGCACACACACACGCATCAGTTGTGGGGGTTCACACTTTGTCTTCCCCTGACCTGTGTTTCATAGGAGCACTCCTTGCCCAGCTGCACGCAGCGCCCGCACGGAAGACGCCTGTCACACCGCTGCTTGCGCGTGCTGCAGGACCTGCAGGCCCGACCAGGACTCCTGCGCGGGATGGACACAGCGGCCGCCGCTGGCGCCGCCGCATCTGGAACGCCTGTGTCTCCACCGGAAGCGCCAGCCGCAGCCTGCTGGTGCGGCTCCTGCTGTTGTTGCTGCTGCTGCAGTTGTGGCGCCTGCGAGTGCTCCATGCCGGGCTTGTCGCCAATTGCGCTTGCCCGCAGCTGCAGCTGTCAACCCTGTGTGTGCGCGCGCAGCGCCGCAGTGGGTTTTCAAGTCACGTCAAGCTCGGCTGAGTTCCACCGAACGAGCTTGGAAGAAAATAGGCGCGCGCGCGGCACCAGGGAGCCACCACCGCGGGGGGCGGGAGAGAGTGCGCTGGAAATCGCTACTCACGTACCATACGCATAACAGGCGCGCGCGTGTGCCGCCGCGTTGTGTGTGTGGTGAGTTGCGTTGCACGCTTCAGACATCGACACGTGCGTACTGCTGAGCATATACTTCAAGTAATTGAAGTATGGTCCTTGCCCTCTGCTAACCGCAGCTGTGGCGCCCGGCCATGCCAGCACTGCACCATCAGTGTCGCAAGTGGCAGCAGGAGATGCCTGTGCTTTGCCGCGCCCCGAAGGCCCACATTTGTGAACAGCAGAGGAGCAGCAGCAGGAAGCGGCAGCAGTACCAGCAGCCTGAACAGCCGCATTAGCCGTAGCAAGGCTCGCGAACGGCCCCATGCCAGCGCCGTACCATCACCGCCGCAGTAGCAGCAGCCCCTGTGCTCTGCTCAAGACGGCACCTGCTCAAGCGGCAGCACTGCTGCAGCAGCTCACCAGTGCAGATGGCACAGCTGACAAGTGGTCAGTGTGCCCAAAGGTGAGTCAGCTGTAGCTGTGTTGACCACCCTACTAGGTAAAAGTTCTAACAGTGCTCAGTACGCCAGGAGGTAGCAGGAGCGGCACTGAGCTGGGCGCACAGGCGGCTCATCAAAGTGGTACTAAAATGGAAGTGCAGTTGATGGTGCAGTCCGCTAGTACACATGTATGTATTACCAGTAGTACTACTAGTAGCACAGTTACAACATGCACAGGGCGATGACTGGCTCTCTACAGTGCGTATTACTGAGCATTGCAGCCTTGTGAGCTGGTAACATGGTACTAGTACAAAATACCGCGTAGTTCTGCGCCCACAAACACGCTACACGGCGTGTATGCCGTACAGATATGTCTGAAGTATAACAACGTGTAATACGCCATTTGCAAGTCATCACGGCAGCGCGGTGCGTGACTATAGTGATGGGTCAGGGCTTACAAGCATACTTCAAAGTACTTCAAACTTTTGAGGCACGCTACACTTCAAGTACAAAGACGGTGTGTTTCTACGCCCACAAACGCGATACACGGCGCTTATGCCGTATAGTACGGTGTATACATACATTTATATAATGTGGAAGAAACCTAAAAGGCTGCTAAGCCCAGATACTGCCGTTGCTGGGGCAGAAATGCCAGGCCGAGGCCTGTGGGATGACCTGGTGAAAAGCACCAGACAGCCATACTTCATCAAGTATGTATATAGGTACGTTATACGGAGGTACAATAAAAACTGTGCAAGTTTGACCCATCACCATCTGTGACCACCCCCCCCTCTCCCCCCCCGGCTGCGTGCACTCGCGCCCTCCCCAGGTTCTACTGCGCGTGGGCGGTGATTGCCATACACGCGGGGCAGGGAAATGCCATAGTGAAGTCAAATTTGCTCACGGAGGAGGAGCTTGAGTTCCGGCAGTGGGTGCTGATTGCCGCCGCGGTGCTGACGCTGGTGTGCATGGTCTTCGCATACATGCGCATACACAGTGAGTCAGTGAGTACATACACAGTGAGCCAGCGAGTACATGCGCATACACAGTGAGTCAGTGAGTACATTCGCATACACAGTGAGTACCGCGCCTTGCACACGCTTGTGGGGTGTGTGTGCACGTTCAGAGAATGTGGCTGTTGAGTGGGCAGGGGCACGTGTGTGGATGAGGGGGCTGTTGCCACGTTCTGTTGATATTATATTATACTTCAGAAGTACTTCAGAAGCAGTTGAAGTGATAGTTTTACCAGGCAGCACTTGACAAGTACCACCTGACAAGCAACACTTGACAAGTACCCACCTGGTAACACTTGCTGGTGTAGCACTTGACAAGTAACTTGGCAAAGGAGCACTTGAAGCAACAGTTGACAGGTAACACTTGGCAAGCAACAAGGAACTCGACAAGTCACTGGTGCCAGCGGCGAGCGACAACTGCTGGCGGCGCTGCAGTGCATAGGACCGTGAGCTCTCAGGGGCAGGGGGGCACATGTGCGTTTGTGAGATGTAATGTAGTGGCGCTGTATACTTCAAGTAGTAGTACTGCCGTCTTGTCATGTGCAAGTGGTGCGTCTCTCAAGTGCCCGTGTACCCATGCATTTCATATAGCTCACTCCTGTGCCTCAACAGAACAAACTTTCGGTACTGTACACCTGTCTAGCGCCAAGTACTTCAAGTATTCTCCTCTCCCTCCTACATACTTCAAGTATTCTTCTCCCCCTCCCAGTGTCAACCAATGTCATAATAAAAAAGGCAAGTGGGACTGTGTATTGCCAGCTTCAACTCCGCTTTTCTGGTAGTGGAAAAAGCAAGTTTGCAAACCTGCGCATTCTGAAAGCAGAGGCCAAGTTGGCAGCAGACCCCATTTGGGGACTTCAACTCCAGCTTGAGGTTGATGTGTGTGGGCGGCGAGGACAAGGCAGGCTGCAACTTCAGAATGACGCAAGTACTGAGTGTGCACTCCTACGTACCACACTACTTCGGAGTACAGATGGCTTATCGATACGTACTTCTTGAAGTACTTCAAAAGTAATTCGAAGTACCACTGTAAATACATACTAGTAGTATCATACAATTCTGTGTTATGTACGACATACATATGTACGTATGCAGATATTTCAAGTGTGTAGGTCTGCTACAGTACTACACTGTACCTGTTGCTCTGAATTATGCAAAGTGCTAGCAGGTACCTGACAAACTTTCAGTACTACTATATATATACTACTGTAGTATAATATATATACCGGTATATACTTCTGAAGTAATATATAATAGTATACCGGTACACTGTTCTTGCATTAGTGAACTTCTTCGAAGTAGGTATTGATGCTGGCGGCTGCGTCGCAAACACAGCTTCATAAGCATTGTCTTCACTTGTGTCTGCCGTCTCTTGCTCCCACACCGCCGCCACCATCGCTACTGCCGCTGCCGCTGCTGGTGCCGCCGCTACTGGTCACCGCAACAGTTTGCCCCTGGCTGGTGGCGAAGGGGAAGATTGGGCGTGGGTGGTTGTGTGCTGCCGCATTTTCTGCGACTGCCATGTTACAAACCAAAAATTGTGCACATAGGATTTACCCCGTCTGGAGTCCCTACCTCACGCTGCCCTGCGTCAGCTGCTCAGCAGGTACAAACATGAAGTACTTTAAGTATATGTGCCCACGCCTGCACCCGGTGCAGAATTCTCGGGGCAGGCACGGATGCGCAAGCACGCGCTGCACCAGCACCATATGCTGCGCTGTGGAAATGCGATCACGGCCACAGTTACAGTGCAGCGGGGCCGGGCTGCTCCTTGACTGCAGCTGTAGCGCATGTTGTTTGCTGATGAGGCAAAGCAGAGGGGAGGTGGCAGGTGGCCAGCGCAGCGCATGCCTGCTGCTGCGTGCTGTGTCAGCCACCTGCTGCCCATGCACCCTCACGACGCACTTATGATATGCCAGGAATGTCATGGTGAGCTGCTCCAGGCTTGGTAGCGTACGAGGTCCGTCGTGGTGTTGCAACAGCCAGTGCAGCACCGTGGTTGTACTAGCGCATGCGCCGCCGCTACTTGCAAGCTGCTATAGGGTGGAGACAGGGTGGTGGCGGCAAGGAAGGCTCTCTTCCGCACACACACCCTCTGCTGTGCAGCGCCGACGCTGCGGCCTTCCACTGCGGTGCATCAGCTAGCGCCAGCAGCCGCTGCCGCCGGTGCTGCTGCTGGTGGTGGCACTGCTGCTGCTGCCCTGCGCTGCTGCCGGCGCTGCTACTGCTGCAGCTGCAC
>JAULBY010056726.1:0-11003 GCA_032358315.1 Ophiocytium majus
TGAAACTACTTAGCTAGGGCGCCTGGCATCCCCCGTGGCCACCGCCACAGCGCTGTGGCACACCCACACCAGCCTGCCAGGCGGTGAGGGCAAGATACGGGAACATACGGCCCCAGCAGCGTCCTTTTCCCACATTCGTGTGTATCCGTACGTACATGCGTAAATACGTAGATGTACGGAATACGGAAGTGCCAGCCCTATTTGTGTAGGGGTCCCACCACGGACGCTGTGCGTCAAAGGCTGACCCAATCAATCACCAGTAGACGTGATGACACAGCGTGGTGGTGCAGGGCAGTGGTGGGTACGCAAACGATGTCTTGCATCAAGAAATCTGATGAAATAGTGTGATGTGTGCATGCTACGTCAATCATGGCCGGGAGCACACTAACAAATGGGTGTGTGGGTGGGGTGGGTGTTGCAAACAGAAATGTCGCGCAACAGCAGCCATATTTGGCGGAGCCAAAAGCGGCAGTACACAGGGGGGGGAGGGCAATGCTGGCATGCGCGCGTATACACCAGCACCATGTAGCTGTGGCGCGTGTACGCAGCGCCTGACCAATCCCACAGGTTGACACGCTTTAGTGCAGTCTTGCATTGCTGGTGCTGTGAAAGTGTGACTGGCCGTAGTTCATGCGCTTATGTCAGTGCGGTATTTATAAAAAGTATCCAATAGTGTACACATACCACATTGAATGTACTTCAAGTACCACAGTATAATAACGTATTTCCGCGTGGTGGTGAACGTGCCGCAGGGCCTGCACTACGCGCGCGACATCACGGCCGCCATGGCGTTCCTGCACGAGGAGGCCATCCCCGGCCACTGCGTCATACACCGCGACCTCAAGCCGGACAACATCTGCTTCACGGATGACATGACGCTCAAGGTGAGGGCTGTGCTCAGCGGGAGCGTGCCGCCTGTGTGCTCACCAGCTGTGGACGCCGCCACCTGCCCTGTGTGCTCAGCAGCAGAGAGAGCTGTGCTCAGCAGCAGAGAGCTGTGCTCAGCAGCAGTTGGTCGCTGGCGCTGAGACCCTGCTGCGGATGCCGCTACCCGCCCATTCGAAGGCCGAGGGAGCACGTGTGTGCTCAGCAGCAGAGAGCTGTGCTCGGGCGGCAGCTGAGTCACTGGCGCTCAGCAGCTGCTGCGGCCGCTGCCACCCGCCCTTTCCAGGGAGTGAGAGACGGCACGCGTGTGGTTAGCGGAAGCTGTTTACTAGTGTGCTGGACAGCCGCGTGTGTTGAGCAGCCGTGCATGACTTTTTCGCTTTGTGGACGGCATGGTGCTCAGCACGATGGAGCATTCGTGCTCAGCAGCTGGGGCTCATCACTTGTTCTCCGCAGCCGAGTGTCCATGCCGAGCACTGCTGCGGCGCCTGCCGCGCGCCCTGCCATGTCCCTTCGGGTTGGCAACCTGCTGCCGCGGCACGCCGGCATATATACTGTGGTGTCATGCAAAGGGCATAGCCAAAATGCAGACCACAGGAGGAGTGGGTGTGAGTGCGTGCCGTGCGGGGGAGGGGACTGTGGCAGCAGTGCTCAGCAGCTGCCACCCGGCCTATGAGTGCGCAGCGCGTGCAGCCGCCCACACGGTGTGTGTGTGTGTGTCGCGCTGCTGCCAATGCTTTGAATTGACACTGCAATGTCAGGATCGATTTCGTATGTCAATACTTTCCTTGGAAAGATTATGCTAGCACCTCTGTCTGATAACTAGAAATATATTGTTTGCCATGATGCTGGGTGAACGCCGCTGCGAGTGCAGGTGGTGGACTTTGGGCTGGCCAAGGTGGTGCGGCGCAAGTACAGCAACCTCTCGGAGGCGTACACCATGACGGCGCACACGGGCAGCCTACGGTACATGGCGCCCGAGGTGGGGCTGGCAAAGCCGTACAACGAGAAGGTGAGAAACTTTAACATCAACCTGAACCTCAAGATCGCCTTCAACGGAGCCGACCCCCCCCCCCCATAGATCCCGTAGTATCGCTGGTGCACACATGCCCTCATGTCTCAATGACTAATACTTTCGAAGTGATGTATTTAATTCGAAGTATGTATACAAATGTCAACCTCGAAGTCACTTTTCAACCTTTGTACTGCCAGTGTGCACTGGCGCGCCTGTAGCCACTTGCCAGCGAGTGGGCCGCGTGCAGCTGGTAATGGCGGCGAGGCCAACTGCAACAGCAGCCTGCGCTGCTGCCTCAGCCAGTGTTGCGAAGCAGCAGTAACAGCAGCGCCGGCTGCAGCAGCAGGTGGTTAGGCAGCAGGAGCAGCACTGTCTGCCGTTCCTGCGCGTGGCTGGGCGCGCAGCAAGTGCCAGACATCGGCGCGCGCTACTGCTCAGGTCGCCATGCAGCGAGCGCTCATTTGTGCCCTTTCATGCCCGTGCAGCCCCACTCGCCACTGCGATAAACTCCCAAGCACTCTCGCATGCTCACTGCACGCGCTCACGATTGCTCTCTTTGTTTCTGGTTGCGTGCGCCACGCGTGGTCATGCAGGTGGACGTGTACGCGTGGGCCATGATCTGCTGGTTTGGGATGACGCGCAAGCTGCCGTTTGCCTCCGTGGGGGTGCGGGACTTCAAGACGCAGGTCTTCAAGGGCACCACGCGCCCCGAGCTCGACGACAGGTGCGCCCACCAACGCAGCTGCTGCTGAGCACACACCAAGGGGCATTGAGATGTAATCCTTACCATTCGCTGCTGCCCCTGAGCCCTTCATGTGGGGTCCCTTTCCTCGCGGTCGGGTCGGGTGGAGGTGCTGCTGGTGCCCCAGAGAACCCGGCCAAACAAGCTGTAGCTCAGTGCCTATTTTAATTTTTGGCGCTTTGCGCCTAGCGCTCCACAGTGGAGCGTTGTGCTCGCACGTGCGGCCAGCAGTGCACGTCTTATGGCAAACCTTGGGACTGCGCACATGACGCAGCGGCCCCACCCACACGGTACAGTTTGGAAGCTGCAAACCTTAGCCAACCACATGGAGCCCTTAGACACTGCTGTCAACGATCACCAGTGGGGGTCCTGCGCGGAGAGTGTGGACCATCATTATAGAGTCACCGATATTGTGTCGTTGGTGCTCAGCTGGCTTGCACACCACGATGCACCACATCGCCTGCCCTGGGCATGCGCCTGCACCCCATCACTGCCGCCACTCACAGTTATGGGCGAGCACGCCAGGTCATTTCACGAACATGAACATGCCTGCATTTGTGAACTGCCGTGCTGCTGTGCCGTGCGTGCGTTACAGCTGGCCGTTGGAGGTGCAGCAGCTCCTGCAGGACTCGTGGAGCCACAACTTCCAGGAGCGCCCCAGCTTCAAGGTCATACTGGAATCCCTGGACGCGATGATCAAGAACCTGCTAGCGCAGAGCGGCGGCTGCAGCTGCACCGTCTCCTGAGCCGCGGCAGCGACCGTGCTCAGCAGAGCTGGCTGCCCTGCACAGCCAATCACGGCCGTGCGTGTGGCACTGGCGTCAGCGCACTTTGCGTGCAGCCACACCTGGAAGTGCTCAGCAGCGGCACCCGGGCAGCGACAGCGTGCGGCACCAGCGGTTTCGGTCGCTGCGCGTGTTCATGAAGTAAGGGTCGGCAGGTCTGTGGTGCACCGCCACACGTAGGCGGCAGGCAGTGCACTCTCTCTCAGGGGCACTGGCGGCTGCACCGGCAATGCCTGGTGCACTGCCCACCCCCACACCTACAGTTTTCAAAGTAACCGGTTCCGGGTTGCTGCCAGGCAGCGGCTGCACCGGCCTGGTGCACTCACTACCCACCCCCACACCTACGGTTTCCACAGTCATCACCGCCCACTGCGGCACCCACAAGTTTGTGGCCCGGTCAATGCCTGGTGCACTGACCGCCCACCCCAACACCTACAGTTTCTACAGTCAGCGCCGCCCCACTGCAGCACCCACTTCTGGCCTGTCTGTGTTGTGTGTGATGCCCCTGCAGCGCTTGGCGTGGTGGGGAGTCTTTAGGCCACATTTGTTTGGCCATTTGTTAGACCTTCATGTCTGCATGGGGGGGTGCTGTGACTCACAGCACCGGCTGCTGCTGACCACGCATGGAAGTTTGCCCGGTGCGGCAAGCGCCTCTGGTGTGGGTATTTCGGCTACTGTACCCTAGTACAATGGAGAGCATGCCTGCTCATGCCATTCCCAGCCGCGCACAGTATGTGCACAGGGCTTTCCGTGCCGGAAGTGGAGTTTAATTGAACCATAATGGGCGCTTTTATAATGCGGTACCTGCCCGCGAGGGACGGGCTATCGTTGCTGGCCGTCGCCGCCCGTGCCTGTGTGGCATGTGTTGCCGCTTGCCGTCTGCGACCCTAGCAGCACCAGCTTTTGCAACTTCAAAAGCGTTTTTGAGACAGTGCTGCAGCATGCCAGGTGGACTACTGCCCTAGGCGCACCACTGACAGTTCTGTCGACACGGCTTGCGCAAGGTGGCAGAAAAAGCATTAGGCCACCAGCAGCAGGGGTGAATCGAGTGAAGAGGCACCTGTTGACAGCATAGCAAGCATTGACAATATTCCAGATCTTCATGAAGGTACACCCTCTGGTGCTTGCAGCTGCTACAATGGTACCTGCTGCTGTTCATGGCTCGGATGGGCTTCCCAGGCACATCCCTGGCGAGTAAATGATACCCACCCTGATGAAGTCGTATTTTTTGCACATGTGGGCGTGCAAGAGCCCACATGTCATGCATGTCAGCATGGTAGTGGGCACATGCCCGGCAGTACATGGACACGAACACACAAAGTGCTCTGAACAACCAAGAACGATCACTGGTGCTAGCAGGCAGTTCTGAGCCGCCGGCAGGCTAGGCCTCAACCTGCCAGGGCAGGGCATCCGCCAGAGCGCCATCCAGAAGTACTGTGTAGTAGTTCGTACTTCACGGTAGAAACGTCCTTTCCTGCGCCTCAACCAGTTGCACGAAGGCATGCCACCAAAACCTGTGTGCCAGGCAAGGACAGTGACAGCACTCGGATGGTACTCGCGGGCACTATGAGGTACCTGAGGAAAATGTAGAGGGCTGCGTGTGGCACAGCTGCACCCTGCGACGATCAGTGGGTGAGGCCCTGCTCGCGCAATAGCAGGGACATTGTCGCCCTTGCACAGGCGACTTGCCAACTTTTCAGGTGGCACGTGCAGCCGCACATGACTTCGACTATTGCGACATGTGTCGTGACTGTCAGCGCTTGCTCTGTTGTACTTTTATTAAACTCCGCTTAGGGCGCGGAAAGCCCTTTGCACACGGTGCGCGTGACCAGAAAAAGGGATCAGATAGGTGTAGCGAAAGAGCTGGCAATGCTCAGCATTGCGTACACTAAGGGAGGTCTGGCATGTTGCCAGAGCACTACCCTAATGAATTACAGTAGTTTTTATCTGCAGCTGTGGGTGTGCAACGGCTCAAGTCATGCGGGCCAACATACTACCAAGTAGTATGAGGCAGTGGCATAGTAGTTGAAATATGTACTTCTGAAGTAAATTATGTTTGAAGAAGTATGTCTTTCTGACTTTCCAACATAAACGCCTACGCATGTACTTCTTCAGAACTATTATGTACTGTATGCATGTCCACTCTCTCTGGATATCTGTATATTGGAGAGTCCTGGAAGGGCTTGGCAACCATGTGCAGCTCGAGCTCAGGTAGACGGTGCAAGAAGGCCGCATTTGACGATGCCGCTCACACCGTGTCACAGCAGCTACAACATCTCTCTAGTCCGCCCTCACCTGCGCCTGAAGCAGCAAGCAGCTGGTCATGAGGTTGTGCGCTGGTGCAGCTCCGGCTCGGAGCTGAGCTAATCTGGACATCGCAGGTGTCATCGCCTGAATTGTCTGCCACGTCCCCTGGGGACGGCATGCCTCCCGCTCGAGAGATCCCGTGGGTTGACAAGGCCAGTGGCTGTGTGTCCACGTGGGTCATGTGCGATGCACAGTGGTGTCCTGCAATCGCATCCTAGCTCGGGCATGTGCATCCCATGTGTATCGCGCTGATGTGACGCACAGAAAAGCATGGCCGTGCACGGCGTGAACCACCAGCACCAACCTTGCCTGGGGGAGTCGACGTCTGTCTGATCAGGCATAAATTCCGTGCTGCAAACACCAAATATAGCTTGCTGCTGTGGCGCGATGCAGGTGGCATGTGCAGCCGCAAATAACTTGGATTGATGCAACAGTGTGCTGACTGTCAGCACACTGTTGTACACCCCCTATCCACTCCCTGTGTGCCTCGCGCGCGTTCGAGCCCCCAGGCCGGGCATGCCAGCCACACACAAACATGGGCAGCTGGGCACACATGACAATATGCATACTACGTAGTACAACATACCGGTACTTCTTAAGTACCAGCATAGCCAGAATTCTACAGAGGTGCGGTAAGAGGAGTCGATTGGTGCACCTTTTGCAGAGCTCTGACTGCCAAAGTCTCTGACTGGTGAGCCGCCGAGCTTGAGACATACACAAGTGCTGGAGACAGCAGCCAAAGTAAGCCCGACTGGGGTGTATACATGTAAGCTGTACACATGAAAGGGTACATACGAGCATAAGTCAGTTACAAGTATACATGCACTTCTGAAGTATACATGCATATATGGTGCTGTAGGCAGGGTGCCGAGGGGCATTCACAGCGACGGTGTGCCTGCTCCTTGTTCAGCCCCAGCAGGGTGCGCACACGTCGCACAGCGGCACTACACACAATGATGACATGCTACCGGTAGTATTGGCCTAGGAACTACTTTGAATCATGCCCAGTACACGCAGACACCGCGGCATGGTGCGTGGCTGGCGCTGCGGCCTCCCGCCGCCGGCCGGCAGCAGCTGCAGAACAACAGCGGCCCCAGCAGCAGCAGCAACACCCTTAGGACAGCCTCAACAGCGGTGCCCGAGGTGCCGCTGCAGCATGCACCGAGTCTGCAACTACTACAAGCACCTGTGTGGGCGCGCCACGCCCGCTGGCACCCCCGCCAGCGCGCCATATGGCGGTGACGCGCTGATGGCTTGTTGCCTCCGACTGCCGTGAAGGGTCCAAGCATGGTCTTCAAGCGGCAGCGGACCATCACGCCCACACACACCCATAGCCCTGCCTCAGTGGCCTGAGGTGACCGCCATATCCCCAGCCGTCAGCCACAAGCCGGCGGCAGCGGCCGTGGAGTGCGGTGCCGCCCGCCACGGCACCCTGCTCCATGCTTGCTTGCTGCTGTGTCACGACCCTTCACGATTCTGCAACTTTGGCCGAAAATTTCTGTGTGTTTTTGGTACTGATTAGGCTAGAATTTAGCTTGCTGCTTGAGCGTTCATTCAAGCGGAATGACAGCGAAATAGAGCTCGCTGTCCGCTTTCGATCGATATTAGGGTACCATAGGTCGCCGAGGCCGTCCTGGCGTGTACAGAGGCTCTGAAAACTCTGCTTCTAATGGATTGGGACGGAGGTAGTACTACTTAGAAGTATGTTGGCCCGCATGACTTGAGCCGTCGCACACCCACAGCTGCAGATAAAAACTACTACTGTAGCACCATGGACTGCACGCGCTAAAGTGCCAAGTAATGAAGCTACACCAACGCCTGCCAGGTACGCACACTGTATGTATACTTCTGAAGTACATGAGTACTTGTAACTGGCTTATGCTCGTATGTGTATGCTTTCATGTGCACAGCTTACATGTATACACCCCAGTCTGGCTCACTTTGGCTGTCTCCAGCACTGCTGTGTGTCTCAAGCTCGGCGGCTCACCAGTCAGAGACTTTGGTAGTCAGAGCTCTGCAAAAGGTGCACCAACCGACTCCTCTTACCGCAGCTCTGTAGAGTTGCGCCACAGCGGCTACTTGGAAATTGTGTCTGTTGTGCTGTGTCTGAGAGACGCCCGTGCCACAGCAGCAAGCTACATCTGGGGCGTGCAGCATGAAAGCTATGCCTGGCCACACAGAGGCCACATATATATACCCTTCCACCCCCTCAATTGGTGCTGCCCGTCAGGGTGGTTCACACCGTGCACGGCCATGCTTGCGTCACAGCAGCAAGATACACATGGGATCCACATCACCAAGTTAGGATGCGCTTGCAGGACACTATAGGTGCGCACATGAGCCCCCCCCCACACAGCCACAGTTGGCCTTGTCGACCCATGGATCTGTCGAGCGGGAGGCATGCCGTCCCCAGGAGATGGTGGCAGACAATTAAGGCGATGACACCTGCGCTGTCCAGGTTAGCGCAGCTCCGAGCCGGAGCTGCACCAGCGCACAACCTCATGATCAGCTGCTTGCTGCTTCAGGCGCAGGTGAGGGCGGACTAGAGAGGATGTTGTAGCTTGCTGTGACACGTTGTGAGCCGCATCGTCACATGCGGCCTTCTTGCACCGTCTACCTGAGCTCGAGCTGCACATGGTTGCCAAACCCTTCCGGGACTCTCCTATATAAAGATATCCAGATAGAGTGGACATGCATACAGGACATACTTCTGAAGAAGTACATGTTTAGGAGTTTACGTGGAAAGTCAGAAATACATGTTTATAAACATAATATACATATTTAAACTACTATGCCACTGCTTCATGCTAACTGTAGTAACTGCAGTCCATGGTGCTACTAACAGTAGTAACTGCAGTCCATGGTGCTACAGTAGTAGTTTGTTGTCTGCAGCTGTGGGTGTGCGACGGCTCAAGTCATGCGGGCCAACATACTACCAAGTAGTATGAAGCAGTGGCATAGTAGTTTAAATATGTATATCATGTTTATAAACATGTATTTCTGACTTTCCAATATAAACTCCTAAACATGTACTTCTTCAGAAGTATGTACTATATGCATGTCCACTCTCTCTGATATCTGTATATAGGAGAGTGGAAGGGCTTGCCAAACCATATGCAGCTCGAGCTCAGGTAGACCGTACAAGGCCGCATGTGACGACGCGGCCCACGACGTGTCGCAGCAGCAACAACATCCTATCATCAGCCCACGCACCTTGTCCTCTCGCGCCTTGCCCTCTGTAGCCCGCCCTCTCCTGAAGCGAGCAGCTGATCATGAGATTGTGCGCTGGTTCAGCTCCGGCTGGCGCTGCGCTGATCAAATGTCATCGCCTGAATTGTCGGCCACATCTCCTGGACGGCATGCCTCCCGCTCGAGAGATCCATCCATGGGTTGACAAGGCCAGTGGCTGCGTGTGGGGGTTATGTGCGATGCACAGTGGTGTCCTGCAAGCCCATCCTAGCTCGGGCATGTAAATCCCATGTGTGTCGTGCTGCTGTGATGCACAGAAAAGCATGGCCGTGCATGGTGGTGAACCGCTGTGCCCATAACACACATTAGCACTAGGGGGTGGAAAAGTAGGATGTGGCGTCTGTGTGACCAGGCATAAAGTCCAAGCTGCAAAATCCTATGTATGGCTTGCTGCTGTGGCGCAGTTGGGAGCGCGTTAGACTGAAGATCTAAAGGTCACTGGTTCGATCCCGGTCGGCGGCATTCAACTCTTTGTTTGTCTTTTTTGTGCGCTGCTGATCACTTCCGCACTGACTTCCTAGGCAGCTGCCTCCACCTTGGTCAACCACTGTACAGTGTAGGGTGCAAAGCCATGATGTTTTTATACATGTTGTAGGTCCGATGGAGTCCCTCGGATGGCCATCTTAGTGAGCACTACACATGCTACCTGCATGCACGACCTGGGTGTTGCACATGTGGACACCCTGTAGAAGTGCAAACCACCCACACATGCAAATCATACGGCATTGAGCACTGTATACCACCCTACTACCACTAATATACGAGTAGCTTTATTTGTCTACATGAAACCATTGCATTGAACAATGTATACCACCTGCTACCCTTAGCACAGGCTAGTGTTTATTGCACTTGTGGGCGTGCCAGAGCCCGCGCCATGCATGTGTCAGCGCGCTCATGGCGACACCAGCTGTTTGGAATAAAAATGGGCCCTGCGCCACACGCGGCTGCTTGGAAATAGGCCTTGTTTCGCTTCATGTGAGGGCCAGCCGGTGCCGCGGTGGCAGGAACATTGGGACGCGCAGTGGCAGCCACACTCGCTGCATGCCCGGGCGGCGGCCGACCGGCCCGCGGCGTCGGACTGATTGTTTCGAGTCCTGACACTGTTCGACAACCCCCCCTAGGCCCTTGCCATAAGTTCAACGGCTGTGGTCCTAGCAGCTGCCCCGCAACACCCGCCGCCAGTGCAGGAACGCGTAACCCCGTACTTACAAGTCACAGCACTTGTGTGTGTCTAGCATGAGCTTGTTTTCCCACCTCACTGGCATGTTGCCCAAAATCTCGCTTGTATTGTCCACCAAATGATGAAGGGACGCCCAAGATACCCATACGTACTATACGCCTCGTACAGACACAATGGCACCACATGTATATCCTGTAACTATATACATCAAGACCTTATATATATACACCTTATGTGCGGCGTACGCATGCGTACATGGCCTGTTCCCTACCGGGCGGGACAATGCAAGCTTGGCTAACTTGAAGCCGCCGCCATAAATAGTGCAAACAACACGACGTGTCCTCTTATCATATGATTAAACTCCGCTTAGGGCGCGGAAAGCCCTTTGCACACGGTGCGTGTGACCAGAAAATCAAACAGGTGGCGAAAAAACTGGCAATGCTCAATACCCTAAGGGAAGCCTGGCATGTTGCCAGAGCACTACTCTAACTGATTACTGCCCCGTGTCCCAGGGGACCTGCTCCCGCCCCCCAGCTCCAACACGTGTACATGTACAGCAAAAAAGCAGCACGTGGTACCATTTTGTCGCAGCTGCCAGCCCACACACACACATTACTTTGGAGAAGGGGGCCCGTTTATTCTACTACTGTACTATCGGTCGCGGTACGCGTGTGCAGTGTACACTATCATAGTGTGCAGTGCGACACTCTGTGTACATGAAGCAGGTTGGCGCTATCGGATGCCGAGGCTGTTGTTATTACTATAGTAGCAGGATTGTGAGGTGGGCAGAGCAGAAGCAAACAGACAGCAACAGAGCAGCAGCCATGAGTGCATGGAGAG
>JAULBY010056737.1:0-11002 GCA_032358315.1 Ophiocytium majus
GATCACCACACAGGCTTCGGCCTGGCTTTCTGCCCCAGCCACGGGAGTACCTGGGCTCAGTCACCTTTGTGGTTTCTTTCACATATCATGTGTGGTCATCAGCAAGTGCGAATAACTTACCTTTAACTAGATGTACATGTATGCATGTAGTAGTACTTCATACTTCGACGTACGTTGGTTAAGTATGGCGTGTTTTACGTGCATGCAAGCTATATGCGGTGTATGTGGTGTATGAATATGCCATACCCCGAACATGCATATGTCGGGTGTCATTGAATGAAAATTGATACTGTGACCCATCAACTACCCATGTGCAAGCAGCGCACCCATTCCTTGGCCCCAGCCCCCGCAGCAGTGTGCTGCAGTGTCCAAGTAACGTATGGCGAAGTGTGCTAAGCAGCAGCTGCCGGTGTATGATTTTGCCGCGAGTGCAGGTGGCGCTATCAACAGCGGGGACCTGATCTACATGATCATTGATGACTGCACATTTACGGAGAACACAGCAGTGGGCAATGGCGGCGCCGTGAGCGTGCCACCCGGTACAGTCTGCAACATCACACGCACCAAGTTCTACAGGAACAACGGTGAGCACCCCTGGGCGTTGGGCCCTGCGTGCACAATGTTCAGCACTGCTTATGGCACGGGTAGACAGTGAGATGGCCTGCTCACCTGACGGTTGCATGTGATAAGTGTGCTAGCTTGCACACCTGGCAACACAGTGCATCAAGGGCAGCAGAGGCAGGACAATACACACAGAGGTTGTCAGGAGCTGTAGAGTGATGCTACCCAGCCAGCAAGCACATTGCTGGTGCGCAGTGCAAAGAAGTCCAAGCTGTTACGGAGGTGCCCGCTACCCACGGAAGTGTGGAGCTGCTCAGAGAAGCTGTCTGGTGCTCAATCAGTAGCATATGACAACCGCACACTAATGCAACTGCCACCGGCTGGCAGTTCATGTGTGCCAAGTGCGCTTTGAGCAGCTGAATGTTGTTCTACAAGGACCACATGCACCATAATACAGAACACATACGTGTGCACATACATACTTCTGAAGTATATAACAGCAAAAACCTTCTCCAATACTGACAGAGGCGGTCGCATGTGGTGCAGGACCGGTGGAGCAACCCCCAGTCGTGCCTGACAGCCCAATGGCTAAGCTGTACAGCGCCAAGGTGTACCCACTTGCCGGCTAATAGCTTTGGGAGCCACAGGTGCTCCAATGTATAGTGCGAACAAGGGTTCTTAAGAGTACACATACACTTACTTCGTATTGCACTCGCATGACCAAGGCGACATAGCACTCTACAGTTCTATGAGACCCTGCACAAGTCCGAGGCCCGCATTGTGTTTCACATGCCTCGGACATTGCACTACACGACTCACGTATACACGAAGTATGTAATGTAATGCTTATGTACTAAGTTCTTCTGAATCAGAAGTATACATGTAGCTACAGTATACATGGCTTGTGACCCTGGTGATGGACGTGCCCCACGTGTGCGTGTGCAGCAACGCGCGGCGGCGGCATGGAGTACCGCGGTAGCAACGACGGCCTCATGTACCTCACGGACGTGCTCTTTGAGGGGAACAGGGCCATACAGGAGGGGGGAGCCTTGTGGCTCCAGACCTCCAGCGAGGGCATCGGCACCAACCTGACATTCATCGATAATTACGCGGCCACTGGCGGGGGCGCAGTGCTGGCATCCGAGAATGCGTTTTACCAGCTAGAGGTGCGCAGTGAGCTGAGCGCCTTCACTGTTGAGTTGACACTGAATGAGCTAGCACGTGCCTCTCGTGTGCTGCAGCAGCTGTCACCTGCTTCACTTGCTTGTCGTATAGTACTTCTTGGAGTATGTATATACTGAAGTAGGTATTAGATACTTCTGAAGTATATGTGTATATAGTGTGAGACTGCGCAACACTTGCCTGGGAGCGGCATGCATGAGCTGTGAAGCGTACATCATTGTGACCTTTAGGGCACATGTGCCAGGAGCGGGTTGGCGGCTCACGTCTGGCTATTGCATGCTTTCGTGTGTGCCAGGTGATGCCATGCTGTCATGTGGGATGGCACATTGGCATTCTGCCATGGTACCAGTCACTGGCAGCTTACGTTGGCATTGTGTGCCTTCCTCAGATGCGTTCGACGGCTTGTATGCATCATGTGCAGTTTCCCTAAGTGGCAGACAGTCACGGCACCTGGTGTCAGGCAATGTCTCACCGGTCGCAGAATACGCGGTGAGTGCGCCCCATGCACATATCGCATACCAAACATTCCATTACGTCACCGACCAAACCCGGCATATTTCACACACAGCGCACCACAACTTCGGACCTGCGTTACGCGTTCAACTTCCACAGAACGCACAATTCATCGATAACACGTGCGGCGGAGCGGGTGGCGCCATATTGCAGACATCACCGGACTTCACACTCGTCCTTGGCCCTGGCATGACCTACAAGGGCAGCGAGTCAACGTGCTGCTACATTGGCGGCTATGGGACGTCGCCCGCGTTTGCTGCCGATGATGGCTCGTGCCTGAACATCGACTCGGTGGCCACCAGGCAAGAGAAGCGTCTGGTTGTAACCTCCTTTTGGAAAGTTAACTATCCCAACTTGTTGCTGTATGTTTTTGTTTGCCAATCGCTCGCTGTGAAGCCAGCCTGAGGTGCTGTGCAGCCCGCAGGCTGCACATGCATAATGCACCGCAAACTGCAGGGCCGCACAGGCATTACATTTTGTGCAGGACTGGGTATGTAACAAACAGCTGGAAGAAGCCACGTACGTCAGCCACACTTTGAAGTACTCCACTGTCGCGGTGACAGATGTTCACACGAACCACTTGTTTCGGGAATGAACTTCAATGTCCTTGCTAATCCTGGGGCTGCAACAGCTGCGTCACACCACCTGCAGTACTTGACGTGGTATGCTTCTGCTGGGCATAGCGCTGTTCCAAGTGACACTGTGTGCAACTGCTGAGGTACACACAGGTGCCTCAGCCACCATGTACCACACTTGGCGCTACAGCAACTGTATGTGTTCGCTTGGCGGCCCTTTGCTAGTTACCCTCTTACCCTCCCCTGGCAGTGTGACAGCCGGTACAAGCGCACCCGGTGGGCCACAGACGCCACAGCAATGCTCTGTCCGCTCCAGCGCCTCAGCTCCCACCTGCCTACACCCCCCTGCTGCCTGCACTGCGTGCCGCCACCCGGCCTGGACCGCCGCCACCGCCACAGGAACTGCTGCCAAGTGAACACCTACATGGACGATGGTATGTGCATCACGTGTGACACAGACCTGCTCGACTGCACAACCGCTGGCGCTACTACTGGCACCCTACCCCTGCTGCCGGAACTGTGGCGCGCAAACTTCAGCCTCGGGCAGGATTACATACTGCCATGCTGGAACCCGTCTGCGTGTGTCGGCGGTGCGCCCAAGGACGGTGACAGCAACGACTACTGTGCGGAGGGGTACGAGGGGCCATGTGAGTGCTGGAGTGGCTGCATGTGCTGCCATTGCGGCGGCTTCGTTTACCCATCGATTCAGAAGTTGGCGTGTCGCACGTGCACTCCCTGACACATGCGCAAGCGATGGCACCAGCAGCGGCGACAGCACAGTGTCACGCTGGTGTGCCCGCCAGCCATAATTGTAGCTCATGCACCAGCAGCTACAAGGATGAAGCGCATCCCTAAACTGCGCACCAGCTCCGCACAGCTGGCATATAATATGCTGTAGCCGCGCAGCCCTGCCCATGCTAGAGCACACAAAGTGCGGGAGTCCCCACATAAGCTCCTACCACTAACAAGTGTAAGTACTCGGTTACTGTATATCACACAATGTCATGTCAAGGCGGCGGTCCACCATGCCGTGCGTCTGCGTTGCTTATGCCGAACCACGCTTGACGTGTGAACGATATACTACTACAGCAGTACTTTTAGCTATTCACACTTGTGGGCATGCGAGAGCCGGTGTCATGCATGTCAGTGTGCAAGATGGCACATGGCATTGCCCGGCAGCATGATGTATATTATCATATGTAGTACACGTACTCACAACTCCACACAGCCAAGAACAAGAGAACTTAGTGCTGCTAGCAGTATACTCACGTGCGTGTTTGTGTTGAGTAGCACTGTACTAGGCACCAGACCAGCTGACAACCAGAGGGTGACAGCCCTGGCCGTAAGTGGACCTTGCACATGCACACATGCGGCTTTGGCCTGGCGTTTTTGCCCCAGCCATGGCAGTATCTGGGCTTGACAACCTTTTGGGTTCCTTCCACATGTGCTGTCACCACATGCTATTGCTGCAAGTATTGATGCACAGTGTTGCTGCCTCCGCACGCTGGCTGCAGACTGCGCCGTGTGCAGCCCTGGCTACGCCAGCGTGGTGGGCTACACCTGCTACAAGTGTGGCGGATCCTCAGCCGCCACCTTTGCAGCCATTGCAATCATGGTAGTACTTGGGCTGCTGGCACTTGCGGCCATAGCAGTCTCTGGTTCAGGTGTACTGGACGATGCTGCCGCGCTGACCGATTTGACAGACGCAGCCAGGGAGGGTGTGTCCCACAGTGAGGCATTTACCTCAAAGGTGTGTGGCACGGGAGGTAGCGGACACCAACTGCTTGCATTGCAATGGCTCAATTTGGCGTTTGCTGCTGTTAACCTTGACATTGAATCTTGTGGCGCTCGGCAGATCAGTGTTACAGTAGTAGTACGCCGAAGTACGACAATGTCATATGGCAGGCACTTGCACCAAGACAAATGCATGGCCTTGTGTTGCCAATTGTTGGGTGGTGCACGCACAGCCTGCCAGCACCTTGCGCTGTGACCAGTGCACACACCGTGTGTGATGACCAAAAGCCCTTGGATGGTTCCTGGCCACTGCATGCAAGGTACCAAAGGCACTGAGCAGACGCCAGCCTGAGACTGCCAACTGGCGTGCTCAGAAAGGTTGATTCGTTAAAACTGGTACCTGCGTGCCTGCGGATCAACCTACTGCGTGCACTCGCGGTGGTGGTATCGTGCACTGTGGCAGCAGGAGCCACCCACATTGTCAGCCTCTGCCTTGGCTACCACATGGCATATGATATGCCATCCGTTTGCCCTGCACTGGTGCTGCTGCTGCCATTTCCCCCACAGGTCGGGCGCGTTGGCAGCTGCCTACTGAAGGCCATGCGCATTCCGGTGGTTGTCTTCCAGCTCCTGGTGCAGTACCTCGACATTACAGGTTGGTGCAATGCATTGCGAGCGCCTTCTCAATCTCATTCAGTGGATGTGCCAAGGTACGCTTCGCTTAGCAGGCACCAGCAGCAATGCACCACATCATCCACAGCTGACTCAGACTGCCGCACTTTGCCTTGTAGCTTGCAGTTTGCCACCGCCTCACACTTCGCTGCCAGAGTGCAGAACAGCTGCTACAAAAGCAAATCCTCGGGGCCCCTGCCAGTGGCACCCACAGTCCTTTCCCTGCCCACGGTGACCCCCCTTTCTGTCGTTTTTGCGCGTCGTGTTCTACCTTCACAACCTTCCTAAAATGCCGGTTTAGGATTGCTAATCCTGTGCACACTTCACCAAGCTACCACGCAATGAAAACCTCCTCCTGACTCCCTGCCCATGGCACCTACATTGCTGAGGCTTGTCGCCTCACACCCCCTCTCTTCTCTCGTTTCTGCACGTGTTACACCTCTGCGACCCCTCAACAATGCAGGCGTGCCCTTCCCCCAGCTCTACCGCGACTTCCTTTCCTGGCTGGACCTCATCTCCTTCAATTTCACCCTCATCATGTCTGCGGGCTGCATTTGGGAGTACAACTTCTGGGACAAGCTGGTCTTTGCGACCGCCGTGCCCATTGTAGTGCTGGCGCTGCTGGGCGCTGGGCGCCTGTTTGTGCACCACTGGGCTGAGCACACGGGGACCAGGGGGCGTCTGCATGGAGTATTTGTGCAGGGCTTCTCCCTCATGTGCCTGTCATTCACGTTCCTGATATTTTCTGCAACCTCCACGATTATCTTTCAGGTGAGCGCAATAGGGCATGCGACCCGACGCACAATGCTGCTATTATTCATCCAAATTTCAAAGAGTGTGCCATCCCCAGCTGCCGTGAGGGTGACACAGTGGCCTGTGTGCATGTGTGCGCCGGAGCTGAGCTGACCTGGGTTTGCGTATACGCGCATGCTTGGACATGTTGTGCGATTTGGTTCAAGTTGCGCCTTTAAGTTCTTGTGTTTATATGGCAAGAGCGTTGGCCTGCAGGTTACGTGAAGGCTGCTGCTGCTGCACCCAGCAGCTGCTTTTCGAGCGCTCACACTCAGACTGAGTATGGCCCTATCGATATGGCATGAAACTCACCTGGCTGCCACAGACTACTACGCTGGTGCTGTCTAGTCGCTAAGCACGGCTGCGGCCGGCAGCCACATTGGACACAGCGTTCAAACGCGCATGCCCTGTTTCGCCCTGTGTGCAGACCTTTGCCTGCGACGACATCGCGGGCACCGATAAGTCGTACCTTCGGGCCGATTACTCTTTGGAGTGTTACACACCCACGCACAGGTGGTACATGGGGTACGCTGCGGCCATGATCTTCGTTTTTCCTGTTGGGATTCCGTGCGCTTACGGACTGTAAGTCAATGACTGGCGTCCGCCATTTTCCTTTTGCACAAACACACCAGCTGCATACAAGTTTGTCACTGCCCACATGAGAATATGTGCTTGAGTGCATATGCCAGGCGTGAAGCATTGTGTGTGCTTGCAGTATCCACGTAACATGCGCGCGCATGTAGCCATGACGGTAAACAGGCAGCTGCTTTTGTTGCAGACACCATTCATTTTACTGCACCACCCTGGCACTTGGGGGGGGGGCATCCCTCACGTGTGCCTGGGCAGCAACAGGCTCTTCTGCTTGCTGAAATTGGTTGATGATCATGGCTGCTGACGCATTTGCTGTGTGCGGCGCATGTGCAGGATTCTGTGGCGCCTCCGCATGGAGATTACCACAGTGCCCGATGACGACGAGTACACCAGTGCCATATCGATTCGGACACTGCGGCCCGACCTGGCTCACTGCGCCTTTCTGTGGTCGCCTTACCGCAGGAGCATCTATTACTGGTGCGTGTACGATTGAAGGGGCATGCGCACTGCACACTGAGACAGCCATCACCATGATGGTGTACTGCTGACTACCTAGTGTCATGCCAAGTACGCAGCGGCGCTAATATCATGCCTTGCGGTTGCATACATGCAGCTCAGAGTCTGTGGCACTTCGTGCACATGCAATGTTTCACACAAGCTTTAGCTTGAGCTTGGCTCAGGGATGCCTCACACACCATGGTCCGAGCCTGCATGTAATTGCCGACTCAGTCTGCTGCTGTGTACTTCGGCTGCTGCAGCTGCTGCGGCCCCACCTGCAACCTTGACTTGTTGCTTCACCACATTGTTGGAGCACAACTGCGCTCTGAGACTCGCCGTGTGTCAGTTACCGTAAGTGCATCGCCTGCATCAGACCTGCCCTTGTGCCACTTGGCAATGCATATGCCTATGGTATACGCCTCCCCCCTCCCTCCAAGCTCAGCACCCTCAATTCTTGCCATCTCCACGTTATGGCTCCTGCTGCTGCACTGCTGCCGCAGGGAGGTGGTGGAGTGCGTTCGCCGCCTCATGCTCAGCGGCGTGCTGGTGTTCATCAAACCCGGCACCTTTGCGCAGAACGTGTACGCGTGCGTGCTGGCCTACTTTGCAATCACCGTGTACCTGCGCTGTCACCCGCACATCAGCCGCGTGGACGCTGCACTGTACACTCTGGGTGGCTCCATCATCTTCCTGCAGCCGCTCATTGCCATGGCGATGATCGGCGACGACCAGCCCCCGGACTCCCAACAATCGGACGTCATATCGGCGCTCATGCTCATCCTCAACCTGGTACGTGGCATTTCTGACTCACAGTGTGCGCGCGCGAGTGTGTGTCACTGTGTACCAGCTTTGGATGTTGTGAGCAGCGGCAGCAACTGTTGCATCATGTTTGGCGCTCATGGTACACAAGTTTGTTCACAAGCACCTTGGGGTAACGTTAGGGTAGGTGGTGAGCAGGCACCGGGATGTGTTGCAACCATGGTGAAGTGGTTGCAGTGCGTGTTGACCTCACTGGCAGGTAACAGGCAAGCAGTCCCATGCTCTGAGTCACGCACACCAACATGGTATTGCAGCAAACTTTGACCCATGATTCGTGCAGGCGCAGCGAGACACTAAGTCTTGTTGCGCAGGTAACTGCATTTGCACATTGAGTCTCACTGACTGTCTGCACGTGACATCTCAGGAGTGTCCCCGCGTATTTGCGACACCACAGTCAATGACATGACGTAGTATGAAAGTGAATAGGGCAGCCTACAGATGTGTAACCGCACTACGCATGCCGATCGGCGACACAGACTCTGAGCTCCAGCACGTGCACTGGCAGCTGAGTGCAACCGGAACTGCAAGTTGACAATGACATTGTGTGCAATCATTGTGCCGTGCCGCTGCAGGTGCTCATCCTGGCGGCGCTGGCGCAGGTGTACCTGCTGTACCACTACCTCAAGTCGGACGTTTTCTTTCCCGCCAAAGAGGTTGATGGCAACAGCAAGTTGTCACTGCGACGACGCAAGCCAGCAGGGAAGCACTGGTTCAGCAGCGACAGGGTCAGCTCCCGGAAGCCTAGCTTTAGGAACTCGCCTTCAGAGCTGGGACCGCCGGTCTACCGCAAAAGTAGCAAACATCGCCTTGACTCCATGACCGCAGTTGACGACCGCCACCCGCCTGCGGCTTAGCTACGTCTTAGCCTGACATTGTTATGACGTGCCAGTGCACATGACCGCATTAAGCTGGTAACCGTTCCTGAAAGGCTACTTATCTTACACGGTTGAAACTCGGAACTGGGACGTCCCCGTCGCTGGCGGACGCACTGCAGCCTCGTGTTATTCCATGCGCAGCAATCCATTGATGTTCAACCTTGAGGCCTGCAAGCCAACGTGCTTGTGCTTGCTTGGGTGCTGGCGTAGCCTATGCGCCTAAGGGCCAGGTCACCTCTCAGGAGTCCAGGTGCCCTCAGGCCAGTTGCCCAGTGCCACCAAGTACCACATGTAGCAGTGAGTCAGTGCTGGTTGCCCCAGCTTGGCTAACGGTGTGAACCTTTCGAAGCGTTCAGAGCGTGGTTATGGCAACCATGATGGCATCATATGACGATCATCATGCTGCAGCACACAATGATTATTGATGACGAAGCACAGATTCAGGAGATAACTGTTACAGTGCGAAATGCTTTCACTTCTTGCCTTGGCTGCTTCAAGATCATGATCATCATACTTCAAGTACTATAGCAGTACTTCTGAAGTAATACTATGTAGTTACTGTATCAGATACTGAACTTCGCACTCGAGCAACTGCCAACGAATAGACTAAATGGGGCGATAACGCCAAAGGCTGAGCTCTTTGTGGAAGCCCGATAGGGGAGCGCGTGCAGCAGTGCTCACTTCATACGGCTGCAAGCAACGGAGGCGGTGCTGCTGCACGCGCCGCAGGCTGGGACAACGGGCCTGGCTGACAGTGTGAACCTTTCGAAGCGTTCATGAGCGTGGGTACGGTAACCATGATGGCAGCATGACGATTATCATGCTGCAGCACACAATGATTATTGATGACGAAGCACAGATTCTGGAGAATCTGATGACTGTTACAGTGCGAAATGCTTTCACTTCTTGCCTTGGCTGCTTCAAGATCATGCTGATCATGATGATCATACTTCAAGTACTGTAGTAGTTTTATTTATTTGCACTTGGGGGCGTGCAAGAGCCCATGACATAGGCATGCCAGCACGCTCACTGGCGGCCATGACACGGATCAAATGCACGACAAAGTATGTGTACGGACAAAGAAGAGGGCTAGCGGGTGCCCGCAGGCCACCTAGGGCTCGACCCTGTCAGGGCAGGTCACCCTCCAGGGTGCCATGCAGGGCCGCGCGCTCTCCCCCGCCCACACCAGCGCCCGCCCCGCGCACCCCTGGCGGCGTCATGTAGACAAGCACGCGCTGAGACAGCGCCATGTATACACATACATGTACACTGTGTACCTACTTTATTGTGCGCGACACCTGTACAAGCTTGCACTCACCCTGCATGTGCAGTGATGGGTCACAGCGTCGGACCGTTGCAGTGTTTGCCGTGAAACGTACGTAAACGCAGTGTACTCCGAAATATGCCATATGCAAATGAAGGTACCCATACGGAAAATAAGCGGTATACCGCGCTTTGGGCGTACAACTACGTACAGATACTTAAAACGTACAAGATACTACTAGATGTATGTTTTGCGCCGTGACTCATCACTGTGTACCGCGCACAGGTCCTGGAGCTGCTGAAGCAGCTGCCCAACGTGGAGATGGTGGTTGCGATGACAAAGTGCGACAAGGAGAGCGTGGACCGCGCCGAGGCAGCCAAGCGCATTGCCACGCAGCTGCTGGAGCATGGCGTGGAGGCCGAGGTACGCAACGAATAATCTGAGCGTTTGCTGTCGCGTGTGATATCTCATCCAGCAACTTCAAGAGCTTTGCCATGAATTAATAGTTTATCAATACACAAGTTGTACGTGGAAAGTCGTCTAGCAATGCAACGAGTACTGCGATTGGTTCACACCGTGGTCAAATGTAAATACACAAGCAGCCAAGCGCAGCTGCTGGAGCATGGCGTGGAGGCCGAGGCGCGCAGCGAGTGATGAGCTGCTGTACGTGGAAACGCGTCCAACAATGCAAAGAGCTGCGCTACTGATTTAGTTATAAATACACGCAACTACTTCGAAGTATGAATATACTGAAATACAAGCAGCCAAACGCAGCTACTGGAGCACGGCGCGGAGGCTGTGGTGCGCAGCGAATAATATAGCTGTTCATTTGCACAAAAGTACAGCTAGTACTACCTCCATTTCAATCCAATAGGTGTCAAGTTTTTGGAGCCTCGGCACGCCCCAGGACGAGCTCGGCGGCCTAT
>JAULBY010056748.1:0-11000 GCA_032358315.1 Ophiocytium majus
AGCAGCGGCAGGACTCGAACCTGCGCGTCCAGAGGACACGTGATTAGCAATCACGCCCGTTAACCACTTCGGTACGCCACCCTTGTGATGATGAAGGGAGAGGGGCGACACTTTTTGAGTCTGACGCCTGTCAGCACCAGTACTGGTGCTTTGTCTCACTGACGTTGTAAACAACAAGCCACAGTACAACGGTCACCACCCTCACCACCGCCAAGGCATGGCATCTGTCATGACGCAACACACGCGCCCCCCCCCCGGCGGTGGCTCTGACCCTCGTTCTCCTCTCCACACACTGCACGCCACAGTGTTGCCACCAAGACCAGGCTCCCAGGCAACAGCAACATCCATAGGGGAGCAGCTCACTGGCTGGCTGGTGCCAGAGACCACACATGGTGGCAGCTATGGCCGTGCCCGCCTAGGCTTGGGCTAGTGGCGGTAGTGATGGGGGCAGCAGGACTGCCAACAAGTGCTTAACCAGGTGAGCTGGCAGGATGCGAAGTGCACCGCCCATCCTTGCCTGCAGCAGCAGAGAAGGGGATGGTTGCACTTAGGCAGTTGGGCAGAAGTGCATCCAAAACGCTGCTAGAGAGAGGGCATAGGCATCAGACTCTCCAAGTGCATGAGACAACGGGCAAAAAGAACTGCAGGACTCGAACCTGCGCGTCCGTAGGACACGTGATTAGCAATCACGCCCGTTAACCACTTCGGTAAGTTGCCCTTGTGATGATGAAGGGGGCGGGGGCACGCTTGTGATTGTAATGCCCTGCCCGCAGCAGCTGTGCCAAAACAGCACGCACACCACCTCTTGCCCTAGGTCACACCACCGCCAAGGCATCTGTGATGGCGCAACACACGTGACTCTCGGCGGTGGGGGCTGGCTGCTGACCTTAGACCTGGTGTCTTCGCAACAGCACCCCCCCCCCCCAAGTGGCAGCAGAGGCAACATTGGCGACCGAGCAGTAACATGGCAGCTGCAGCAGCAGGTGCTCAAGCAGGTGAGCCGGCAGGGAGGCACCGTGCACATATGCGCAGTCACACTGTCGCTGCCCATATATCTTGCCTGCTACAGGACGTGCAGCAGCGGCAGGACTCGAACCTGCGCGTCCAGAGGACACGTGATTAGCAATCACGCCCGTTAACCACTTCGGTACGCTACCCTTGTGATAATGAAGGGGGAGGGGGCACGCATGTGGGTCAGGTGCCCGCCGGCACCACCAGTACTGGTGCTTTGTCTCATTTGTGTGATTGTACACAACAAGCCACAGTACAACGGTCACCACCCTCACCACCGCCAAGGCATAGCATCTGTCATGACGACAATTCACGCGCCCCCCTCGGCGGTGGCTCTGACCCTCGTCCTCCTCTCCACACACGCCACGATGTTGCCACCAAGCTCATGCTCTCCCCTGGAGGGAGCTGCAAGAACCAACAACAGCAACATCCATGGGGGAGCAGCTCACTGGCTCGTGCCAGAGACCACACGTGGTGGCAGCTATGGCCGTGCCCGCCTGTGCTTGGGCTAGTGTCGGTGGTGGTGGGGGCAAGCAGGACTGCCAGCGAGTGCTTAACCAGGTGAGCTCAGGCAGGAAAGCCTAGCCGCCGTCACCGCGCAACCTTGCCTGCAGCAGCAGCAGCAGCAGCGGCAACGTGATTGTGCATTTAGGCACGGGGGGCAGAAGCGTATCAAAAACGTTGCTTTAGAGCGGGCATAGGCATCAGACTATTTAAGTTGTGTGATCGGCCGTGCGCTTGTGAGCTGAGTTGCAGGCACAGGCCGTGTATGGACAACACACACGCTCGGGCATGCGGCTTCCACAGACGATCTGGGCGCTATAGCTTTATAAAGATTTGCTGCAGGGAGAGATGCAGTGGCAGTGCTGAAATCTGTGCGTCTAGACGACACCTGATAAGCAATCCCGCCTGTTGGCTACTTCGTGCTTCCCGGGGCGATGGGGGCGATTGCTTGCATCTAGGTTTGATTACAGGCACAGGCTGTGTTAGTGCACAGCGAGCTGGCGGATGTGGCTTTTTTGCACAGCAGCTGTGTGAGGTAGCTGCAGGAAGGCAGCAGACCACGACTCGAGCGTGCGCGTCTTCAGGACATGTGATAATCAACCGAGCCCGAAGACCACTTCTGCATGCTGCCCTTGGTGGAGTGGAAGGAAGCTGTGTGAGGGCGAGGGCGTGTGCACCAGCATGCACACGCCCTCGCCCTCGTGCTCGCAGCAACAGCAGCAGCGTACAACCACCTGCTGCAGCATTATTCCTAAGTCAGCATTGCAGGGACGCGCAGTGGCGTCAGTGGTGAGCTGCAGGCGCAGCTCCAGCGGCGCCCAGCCAGCAACAATGCAGGCGACAGGGGTGGTGGAGCGGCAGCACACGGAGGCAGTCACCATGGTGGCAGCAGCGGTGGCGTGTATGATGCTGGCGCGAGGTCGGTACCTGCGGCACGTTGTGCGTGTAGCCCCCCCTGATGCCACCAATGGTGTGCTCGTCTAACCTGCGGCTTGGCAACAGGCTCATAAAAGAGCACCAGTAACAGGTGCAGCACAGAAGGCTTGCCAAGCTTCTCGTCTAATCCAGTCACCATTTGCAATCGCCAATTACCGTCATGGCTTGCGCCACCACGCTGGAATGCTGCCCATGTTCCTAAAGCAGCATGGCTTTCAAAGGTGCATGTAGAAAACAGCAGTGAGTATCAGCGTGTGTGCAAGCAGTTCATCCCCTAGCACCTCCGCGGTGCCATAGACACGAAGTGGTATACTTCGAAGTATTAACGAAGTAGTACTTTTTTTCAAAGTGTGTACAGTGTGGTACCGGTTAGGGTTGTACCAAATAGTACATGAGTTGACAGCATACTCAGCGTGCACCGTCTTTGTCCATCCAATGCCCACTGGTGTGCTAGCGTTTCCGCAGGAGCCAAAGGGTCGCCGTGCATGCAGCATGTTGGCTAATGCAGTGCAATAGTAATGCTATCACTACAATGCCTTTGGGTACAGCTGGTGCTGCTGCAATGCTGCCACCAGTGGCAGCTTGTCAACTTGCAGGTGCCACTTGTGACAGAACACCACATCTTGCGTTGACTATGTACATGCGGCACTGGTAGTACCTTGTAGTACACCGCTACGGTATGAGTACTGTTCAACTTCATCGATCGCACAGGGCTTTCTGCGCCCCAAGCGGAGTTTAATAAAAGTGCAGGTTCTGAAGATGTTGCATCCTGTGCTCTGGGATGCAACAAAGGCATGTGGCGCATGTACCCTAGCGGCCACAGCGCGCTCTGAATTCCGAGGCGAAAGCAGCTAGGTAGCAACACTAACGCCACCAATTGTGTAGGGTGTGCGCACCAGCTGGTCCGGCCATGCATGTCACACCCTGTGCGTACGCTCCTGCAGTGATGACCCGGAAAGCACAAAAAAAGGTTGATGAAGCAACGTACAGCACGCCTGCACACGTGCGGTGAACACCACGGCACACCCTATGTTGCTTCACACACACTATTTGGCAGATGCGCATCCGCCCACTTTACTTCCGCTGGAGGGCACGGCATCGCACCCGTTGTAGAGGTGCCGCTTTACCCACAAAGCGTACACTGGCCAGCAGCATGGGCACCTCGATGAGCAGACCCAGAACCGCTGCCAGACCCACTTCCGAAGTCCGAGTCCATGCCAAAGACGCAGTGTAATTTGGCCGTGGCGCCAGCGTCGCATGGACACCGGACAGTCACACGGGCGCACTGCTTGCACCACCTGCACAGGCCGCCGAGCTGTGGCACTGTAATCCCCTATGCCAACTTCAACTCGCTCAACAAAAACTTCAAGTGCGCCCGTGCGCACGATCGGCGCTTGCGCTGCGCGGGGCTGATGCCGCTGCGGTGGCTGGAGCTGGCGCTCCGTGCTTCCCGGCGCTGAATGTTCCGGCATCTGCGCTTTGTGCTGCACTGCTCATGCGGCCTGTGCATGTTGGCGGAAATGTGAAGTGGGCTTCTGCTTGCTGCTGCTGCGCAGCTGCTGCCTGACTCAACGTCAACTCCATGAGTCATCCACGGCCCGAAGCACTGACGGAGAAAGAACCACATAGCAGCGGCGAAGCCACAGTGAGGCGGCTGAAAGACGGAGACGCTGCCACATCAGTCAAGGTCTGCTCCCTGCTGCTGCCGTGGCTCGACTGGTGGGTACCCCGCAGTGCCTAACTTCGGAGCCTTCACACTGCCAGTACTGTTGTGCAGGCTGAAGAAGGCACAGCCTGCAGGCGTGCTGCTGCCCCTGCGAGCCGACAGCTGCGTCCTCCAAGTTCGGCTTCAACACCAGCTGCTCCAGCATCAGAAATCGTGTGACAATCGGCCACACTGGCCCCGGTGGGGTGGCAAAAGCCGTGCGGCAGCACCAGCGCTTGTCCAGCGCCACCAGCGGCGCGGCAGCTGCTTAAAGGTTGCAGTTGCGGTGAAGTGCGGCTGCGGCTGCGGCATGGCGCTGGCAACAGCTCAACCGCCCGGCACCGTGTTCCCGGAAACCAACGGATGCCATTGCGAGAGCACAGACGTTGGCGATGCAGCAGCAGCAGCACCAGGCACATCGAGCGGACCAGCGTCTTCCTTGCCGCGGAACAACAGCTGCACCGCCTCCAACAACAATGCGAAGGAGAGCCGGCCTCGCTTCTCGGGGCTGCAGCGCGGGCGCAGCGTGCTGCTGTGGCGCGCACCCTCCGTGAGGCGGCCGTTTTCCGACACCGGAGCCGCTATGCAGCTGGAGCCATCTTCATCAGTGCCCCCGGATTCGTCAGCCGTGCAGGATGCACCTGCGGGTGATGGGGGCGGTGGCGGAGTGGTGGCGCGCATGGCACGGCACGCGCGTCTGGCACGATGCGCGTTTTACAGTGGCGTCAGGGCTGCTTCGCCGCTACGGTGTCGCAGTGCGACAACTGGTACGCCAACGCCAGTTGCGCCTACCACGCGGTCATCATCGGAGCCCCCGCCGCCGCGCTGCAGCAGCGCAGGTTGCGCTGTGCAAATTGCGCCACACCCGCCCCCAACACAGCCGCAGCAGCAACACCAGCAGAGGTGCGCGGCAGCCTCACAAGCCGCACATAGCATTGCTGGCACCAGCGATGCAGCAAGCATCACCGGCAGCAACACTGTCACCGGCGCACATGCTGGTGTGGAGCCAGCCACGGCGCCGGGGCGTGTGGATGCAGCATGCAGTGGTGGCAATGGTGGCAGCAGGGCTGTGCCTGGGTGCCTGCCACAGCGCACACGTTCTGTGCGCAGCGCACTGCACAGCTTTATCCGTGCAGCATCGCCGCCGCCACTGCGCGCACGCACACGCACACCCGCTGCCGCTGCGAATGCCTCCCCTTCCGCCCACCGAGCGCCCCCCGCCCCTGTGACGGACAGCGGCGGCTGCGGCAAGGGCATGGCGCCTGCACACTGCGGGCATCCGCAGACGGTGCCAGGCGCTGCTAAGGTGGCTTCCACTGGAGCTGAGGAGCAGGAATGTTGTGAGGGCGGCCTGGCACCTGTGGATGTGCGGCCGCCGCTGCCGCCGCCCGCGCCGTCTACCGCCATGCCCAGCTCCGTTCAATGCCGCCGCAGTGTGTGGCAGCCACCCGTTGCACGCATGCCAGCGCCCGCTCACTGCTCCGGTGGCGGCAGCATCGCGGCAGTAGCTGCGCCGGAGAACGCCGCGGCAGCGCCCAGCCCCTGCAGCAGCACCACAAGCATGGCCACCATGAGCCCCACCTGCACCATGTCACCGGCCGCGTGTGCTGACGTGGACACAATGTGCTCAGCAGTCCCGGAACCGGCCACGCCGCACACGCCACGTCAGGTGTGGAGCCGCTCTACTGCAGGCAGCGCCAGCGGCAGCGCATGCGGGGGTGAGACGGACACAGCGGAGGTGGCGACTCCGCCAACTGCGGCTGTGCCGCCAGCATGGCCCCTGTTCCCGCTGATGCTGCGCGGGCCCGCCAAAGCCACACGGAGCGACTGCCACCGCAACGCGGGCCGCGCTGGCTGCGGCCACGCGCCCTCAACCGCCACCCTGTCACCGCCGGCTGTCACCTCAACATGCTCGGCTGCCTTCCCCTCGTCGCCGCCGCTACCACCACTGCCGGCCGCGGCTGACTGCTGCGACAGCCGTCGCGACAGCGCGCTGCTGGTGCTGCGCGTGGCGACTCAGCTGGCGCCGCCGCTGGCAGCCGACTGCGCCAGCTGCACTGCGCACGCGCCGGTGCTTGTGGCGGCGCTGGCGGCGCTGTGTGATGCGCGGGCGGTGGCGGCGGCCGCGCTGTCGTGCCGGGGGTGGCGTGCTGCGGTGCAGCCGCATGCGCTGGCGCTGCTGCGGCGCTGCGCGGTGCTGACGGGACTGCCGGAGGGCGCACGTGCTCCGCTGTACTGCCAGTTTGCGAGGGCGGCGTCGGCGGCAGCGGTAGGGGGCGCCCCGGTGCAGGTGCGTGTTTCGCGGGTAGCACTGCAGCAGCAATGTGTTGGCTAACAACAGTCGTACATGGCGCAGTTGTCCTAGTAAAGCATGTCAGCTGACATGCCTCTGGCGCGTGGTTGCCACTGCCATCACGGTTGCCGCCGTTGCAGGCGTGGCGCGGTCACATGCAGTGTTTTGTGCGCCTGCGGCTAAGCACACGCCAAGTGCGTGTGCAGCAGACGCTGTGATGGGTAGGCTGAGTACTTCGATGGCTTCATGCGCACACTTGCATGCCTGAACTGTGCGCTGATGCTGCCATTTGGTGTTGCCTTCCCTGCTGCACACCCCCACCGCTTCCCAGGTGTCTCCAACCGAATACGCTGCGCTGATAGAGGAGGGCAGGTGCGCACAAGACGCAGCCACGATCGCGCGCGACGTCGCTCGCTCCTGGGGACGCTCCCTACAGCGCCATGGGCGCCAGCAGTGCGCCGCCTCTGCCACCACAGCCCCAGACACTGTCCCTCCGCCCGACGCCGCCGGTGCTAGCGCGAGCCCCATCTCCTGCAAAGTGATCTGCCTGATAGCTTCTGTCACCTGCGGCGTGGCGACGGCGGGGGTGCCCCTGGCGCTGCTCGCCCCGCGCGCGCCGCCGCCAGAGGCCTCCAGCGGCGTGGACGCGCCGCCTGCGGAGCAGGAAGCGGATGGCTGCGAGAGCGACGGCGCATGGGACGGCGTACCGCGCGCGCTGAGGCGCAGCGTGCTTGCGGACGTGCTTCACGCGGCGGCGGCGGCGCGTGGCGGCTGCGGCGGCGGCTACTGCCAGGGCCAGGACAGACTGGTAGCGGAGCTCATGCACACCTGGCGCGGCACGTGCGCGACTGCTGAGACTGACGGTGCCGTGGCGCGGGGCGGTGGAGCGCTTGCCACCACAGTCTCAACTTCAACATCTCCAGCCGCCGTACCGCATGGTGCAGAGGATGGCGTGCGTACCGGTGACGCGGTCAGCACCCCCTCTCCCAGTGACGGCAGCGGCCTCCGCTCAGTGGGCGGCGCCGCCGCAGCAGAAGCGTCAGCCACAGACGCGCCAGTCACCGCGCCGCCGCACGACCCGCAACCGTTTCCCGTGGGCCGGCGCGTGTTTGAGCTGTACGCGCACCTCTTCCACGGCCACCGCCTGAGGCGCCTGTACTGCGTGGACACGCTGGGGCTGGCGGTGTGCGCGGAGGTGTTTGCGCGCGCGGCGGCGGCGCGCCTGCCGGCGCTCGCGGAGCACCTCGCGCGCCTGGGCTTCCCGCTGGACGCCGCGGCGATGGGGTGGTTCCAGTCACTCATGTGTGGCGCGCCGCGGCTGCCGCGGGAGGCGCGCGCGCGCGTGCTGGACTGGTGGGTCGCCACCGCAGACCTGTCCGTGTTCTTCCGCGTCGGTGAGCCCCCTGCTGGCTATCGGCTGGCACGCCATGCGACGGCTGTGTGTGTGGTCATCTATGCGCTGAGCTGTGTGCATGGTCTTCCCTCGGCAGCTAGATCAGTGAGGTAGACCATGCTGTCTCGTGCGCGGGTGCCTGCCCGGTGCCATTTATGGCTGCTGTTGAGCCGCGCCGTGATTAGCCCTGCGGCGGGCAGACAGCTGCCGGTCTGCTCACCCCACCTGCGGTCAGCGGTTACCACCTTGCTCGTCTGCCAGCAGCTGGTCTGTTCTTATCTGTGTGTCTCTATGCACAACGGCGCCGCAGCACGCAGTGGCGCTGACACTGCACACGTGCTCCTTAGCAGCGCAAGCAACCGAGCGCGTGCAATGCGCCATCATGTGTCCCCGTCGCGGCCGAAATTGATCCCACCACACTGCCTTGCTGCTCCCATTTGTGTGCGCGTGCCGCCACCGCAGGCCTGGCTCTGTTGCTGCGGAACCAGCGGGCGCTGCTGAAGTTGGACGGCGAGGGGGTGGCGGACTTCCTGGCGACGCTGCGTGGCGCGGAGGGCATCGCCGCAGACGAACTGCTGAGCACTGCACGCGCGATCGAGCTGGGGCCCGGGGAGCTCGCTGCGCATGAGGAGGCGGTGCGCCGCACACTAAGGTGAGTGCACCGTGGAACCGACTATTCCAGGTTGAGCACCGTTGCGCGTGCTTTGTGTGATTTGGTCAGCAGGCACAGGAGTGACTGCCACCAATGTGTATGCAGTGTTGTGCAGCTGGCAGCGAGCGGGATGCCTTGTCGCTGCTTGCGCAACC
Source organism: Ophiocytium majus (assembly GCA_032358315.1). Taxonomy (NCBI): domain Eukaryota; class Xanthophyceae; order Mischococcales; family Ophiocytiaceae; genus Ophiocytium; species Ophiocytium majus. The sequence goes on from JAULBY010056748.1 coordinate 8,650, forward strand.
CCGTCACCTATGCAGTAACAAAGATCTGTATCCGCCAGCACACTAGGGAGTGGCTGGCACACACGGAACGTATGCTCTTCTCCCCCGTGCACAGTGCTGATACGTCATGGTCGTGAGCTGAGCACGATAGGCAGGTCAGGCATTTGTGCAGGTTGCAGAGTGTGGTGTGTGGTTTCTTCTTTTGCATGGCGCATGGCATGCGTTGTCCACTGCACCTGCCGTCCAATCACATCGCTTTTCCTTGTGGATGTGGCTGAAGTGCATAGTGCAAATGTAGACTTGCGGCAGCTGCCTTGCTGACTGTGTGTGATATGCGCCGTATTTTGCGCACTGCCGCCCGCTGCTGCCCCATGTACCGCCCTCCACACCTCCAGGGTCGAATTACCAGCCTCCCAGATGCTGCTAGGCCCGGGCCCGTACTAGTGCGCCTGTGCACAAGATTTCTGGTCAGTGGGTACGTGCAGGCGCTGCATCTGCATCCGATTGCACATGCGACTTCGCCTCCTACGAATGTGGCCAGACCGCACGAGAAACGTGCAGGTAGACCTGCTCCCCCGCAGAGACATGGGGGGGCATGGCTTGTACGCAAGAGCGCAGCGCGCGCGCAGCAGCTTTGGCGCTCAGCAGCACATTTCGCCACAGAATGTACTTGGCGCTCAATCTTGCTGGGGCGCACCGCGCAGCGATGCCGCCATCAGACATGTCAACCACATGCTGAGCGCAGAGCCTCCGCACATGCGTCTACTGTGTCTTTGTGAGTTCCTGTGTATACGCTGCCGAGCATGTGCCTCCGGCACAGGTGCGCTGGCATGCGTGTCTTGGGCTCTTGCACGCTCTTGCACGCCCACAAGAGCAAACAAATATACAGCTGCTGCGCCTGGACATCCATGTGCACGTGACGTGCGCCCTCAAGAAACGTTGTGTCTGCGGCCGGAGTATTTGCTGCAATGCCTTGGTGCTTGCTCTTCATGCACATATACTACGTAGTATATCATCACACCTTCGGTGCGCTGTCAAGGCTTGAGCTGCTTGCTGATGCAGCGCTGGCGGCAGGAGGCCTTCAAGTTGGGGATCGCGATGCTTTGACGTACTACCGTAGTTTTTTTTATTACACGTAGTGCTTGCTCTTCATGGCACACACGAAATCGCACCCTTTGTGCGTTGTCAACGCTTGAGCTGCTCCTAAACTGTTAGTGTCAGTCGGGCCTGAAGCAGCACTGGCGGCAGCAAGCGTTCAAGTTGGGATCATGATGCCTCGACGTACATGTCTTCCTGTCATTCAGTGAAAAATCAAGACAAGATGCTGCACAGTGTGCGTGTCACAAGTATGCTGCATGAGGGCAGCTGCACATGAATGCGCGCAGCGCACGCACGGCACGCATGTGTCGATGTATAACCGGTAGAAACACCACTGTCAGCTGCAGCACATCGAGAGGCCTGGAACGCCCATCATGACTGGCAACAGCCAAATGCATGTGACATGATGTTTATGATTTGTGGTGTGACATGCAAGGTGTGCCGCCAACCGTGTCTCCACCATGGTGTTGCGTGCGGTGCGGCACAAGTCTGGCACCAGCGCGGCTGCTGCACAACTGACACAGCTGCAACATCAGCACCACTGCCACTTGCCAACCCCGCCCACCCCCTAAATTAATAAAACTGAAACAACACAAGGCTGTGCGTACTCCGCACCAACTGCCTGCGCAGGCACCATCTGCAGCCTTCAACTGCGTTTACAGTGCGCGTGCAGCAACTGGCCCAGCAGCTGCAGCAGCAGCACTGGCCGCAGCGCCAGCAGCAGCGGCGCCGGCCACGCCCGCACTCAAGAGGCCCACCGGGCCATGGACACGCTACTTACACCCGTGCTCAGCACAGCACAGCGCGCGGCGCTACTCCGCGAGCTTGCAAATGTTTTCATAGTCCACCCGCGGCAGGACGGCACCCTTGCGCGGTCCGTCGACGACTTTCACGCGCGCGCAAAACTCCTCCACGTTGATCTCCAGCAGCTCCGCGATGCAGCCGCGGCACGGCCCATTCACAATGAGCACGTCGCGCCCAACCGCGGGGATGACCGTCTCCAGGTCGTCCTGGTCCACGCGCAGGCGCACGCCGCCCGCGTCGAGCATCTTGAGCTCCGCGACAAAGCCCTCGACGACACGCCGCACGGCGCCCTTCTGCTTGTAGAACTTGCCGCCGCCCACCTTCTTGTTGAGCACCTTCACCACGATGCCCGTGTGCAGCCAGTGGGGCAGCTTGGCGTCGCCGCCGCCGCCGCCGCCCTCCGCCGCAGCCGCCTTCGCCTTTGCGTCCGCCGCTGCCTTGGCCGCGGCCGCCGCAGCCGCCGCCTCCGC
>JAULBY010056759.1:0-10999 GCA_032358315.1 Ophiocytium majus
GCTTTAATTATTTTTTGTTTATTTATTTATGGTTTTGATTTTACAAATAATATTTATGAACAAATTGCGTTAATTATTTCTGGTTTGCTTTTTGGCAATCTTATAACTGTAGCTGATTATGCAAAGGAAAAATAATGACAAATGAAGATAAATTTTGGGAATGGTGGAACGGCGACGAAATGGCTGACGATCTTGACGTTGTAAAACACACTCCTCTTTATTGGGCTATGCAGGGATGGGAAGCTGCATTACGCGAAATTAATAAAGAAGCTGAGAAGAATGGTGAGGAGTTATGATTACTCTGACACTAGAAGAAACGCAGCAAGTGCTTTCAGTATTAGAATATGCTGGTCCTTCTTGGATTGATGGTCGCAGATATGCAGCCGAAATTATTCGATCCAAACTAAGCAAACCATTGGATGAACCGTGGGTAAAGACTTACTCAGGTGGTAAGCCAAACTATACTCAGCCATGCGAACGCTGTGGAGAAGTTAATCCAGCAGAAATACATACGTGTACGCCTATAGAAAACCTCACGTCCTAGAAGAATATACAAATATCGGACAATAATGGTTAAGAATCCACGCAATCGCAAGGAAGATTATGACTGGCAAGCCATAATTGATGGCAATAGAATTGGGATAACTAACGTCATTAGAGGTATTCGTAATGGCGAAGTAGATGAATTAGAGTTAGAAAAGCTCAATAACTTCGTGCAATTCTCATTAGCCTTGATGCAGTTGTCAGGACCAGATAAATGGGCAAGAGCTAAAATGAATGCTGAGATGATAAATTACATAAAATCTATTGATTCATAGATTCGTAGCTGTTGACGCAGCCTTGCAATTTCTAGATCACGCTCGTTTAATTTTTTTTGCAGACTTTCACTTAATGAGTAAACTGCTGCAATTTTCTCAAACCTCTGCTTATGATCCTCAAGCATTACATTGAATAATCGCTCAGACGCATCAATTTGTTTTTGAATAAAGTCGGACATATAGCTCTCCTACACCTTAAAGACGTTTCCACGGAAATAGATAAGACCTTCTTCCTCATCCAATACTTCGCATAATTCAGGCGGTAACAGCTTTCCTTTATAGAAAGTTAGCACCGCAAATCCGCTCCTGTGATTCTTTGGATTATCTTCCGAGTACGTAAATTGTTGACCGTTAACGTCCGCTAAACTGCCTGTATCGACGCCATAGGAGGTGCCCAAATAATTTGTCCACGGGACTACCTTAAGGGAATGAAGGTGCCCAGTTACGAAGCTGGTCCCTGATTTTATTAAATTGTTATGTATCGCATGAATACCATTGTGATAACGGTGTTTAATCATGCAATTACCATTAACCATAAGAGACATACTAAACTTCCAACGTGGGAAATGATCTGTCAGGTTCATGCCCATGATGCCCTTAAAGCCATCACCTACTTGCGCGCAGAGCCTAGCATTAAATCTTTGGTCATGATTCCCCCAGAGAAAATGCAGCTTACTATTAAGTGATGCCGCTTCGATCTCAGATAGACGTTCCTGACACGCTTCTAACTCTTGTTTAACTGTTGGTGTGGATTCCCAAGTGCCGCCCGGAGGATGACGGCTAATCGATGCACCATCAAACGCATCTCCATTAATTACGATCATTTTTGGCTTTAGCGTTTCAGCAAACAGCACAAATGCACGATGTGCCGTTGATATGATTCCGGGCCAGTAGTGGCAATCACTAGCGACCATGATTGTCCCGCTATCTAACTCAACATTAACGCGAATGCCGTTTTCAGGTATAGACACTTTAAAATCAGGACTGCGTGGGCTTGCTGCATTTAGAATAATTCCGTGATTTTTTTCTATTCTGCGGCGGCGCACGTTAACCCCACGCACCGATAACCCAATTTCATTAGCCACATCGGTTACAGATTGCAATCGACGCCATGCCGAAATAAAATCATCATCTGATATTTTCATTAGTTCACCTTACGGACAAATTCACCGCACCAGTCAGTACGCTCAGTAACAGGAAAGCAACTCTCAAAGTTACCTTCTATTTCCATTAACGTAGGTGGGTATCTGTTGCAGTAACCTAGATCGTCTTTAGGTTCGCAACTATAGAAAGCGCAGCTAATACAAGCTGGCATACAATCGGCAGGAATCTTGATTTTAGGCATTTGATCTGTATATCATGGAGTTATTGCAATAATATTACAAATCACATTAAATACATAGCCCGCTCATCTTTTCTTCTATTAAGGAGTCCTTTAAGAACCTTGCCGCCTCCTAAACAATACTTTAAGAACTCATCAGCAGCACCGTCATAGTCACCGCGATTATGTTTCTGTCTGAGAGTTGATCTCTGTAGCGTTCCTAAACCTACGTTAAACGCAAAAGATACCAGAGCATCAAACCGCCCTTGAGTAATCCCACTAGGGCAATAACGTAATACACCTCGTTCAAAACGCTGCAAATCAGCCGCAAGAATTGCATTTACCTCATCCATTGATAATTTACGATTCCAGCCATCAGGGATTGCTAGACTATTGCGCTCCTCAAACGGAACCTTAGCGTGATTAGGATCAATTACATGACCTACGCCAACTGTCCATAACCTAGCAGGACAACGATAAGGCTTTAATCTCACACCTTCGTGATGAGCGATTACCGACCTAGCTGAATCTGATACCTTCATTTTTTGCCAAATGCCTGAGTACCGAACCAGAATGCTATAACGCTAGCCCAAATCAACTGAGTATCAGAATCCCATACCTCATCGATCATAATCTTGAATGGCACGTTCTGAGTCCATGCATACCATACGCCAGCTATATCGATAGCCACTAGCAGGAAGAATAGACCGTATGTGACCGTAGGACGCACCATAGCGCGAGCATTAATAACCCATTGACTAGCACCCTTACCGATCTCTATATCGTGGTTGTATAGTGCTTTACGCTCGTCTGAGGCTGTCTGTATCTGTATTTGCTCTGTGTGGATTTCCTCAACGCGTTCTTGAGCCTGAAAGCCAGCCTTTTGCATCTCTAGCTGCATCTGCATCTGAACCTGAGCCATAGCTAGTTCATGCTTCTTATCAGACTTATCCTGAAAGAAATTAAGCAGACTAGGAAGTCCACCAGATAAGAACGACATAAATGTAGAGAGTAAAGTGAGCATTATTTTTCCTATGTAACAAGAATAGCAAAATAAATTGATGCACAAAACATAATAATTCTATGCACAAATAATAATAAATTAAACATCATTAACCTTTTTATGCAAAACCAATCAGTTGTTATCGTTCCTGTACTTCCGTTAATATTTTTATGCGTAATTCTTTCATTTTGCGTATTTCTTCATTTGCTACGATAGTCGCGTTATTCATATCCATGTACATAACTCCCATTACAGGGAGTGCAATTACGAGCACAATACACAGTACCAAGATGGTGATAAGTAGAGTGAACGGTATGTGTGGCTCGTTCTCAGGAGTATCATTAGCCATAGGAACCACATCATTACGAATAGAACTGCGAAAACTGAAGTCAGTTGATTGCTTATCTGCTTTTTTATCTTTGCTCGTCGCCATATTGCTGCTTGTTGCTTTGCTAGTTCCTGACGTTGAACCTCTGCTCGTTCTGCCTTAACTCTATCCCGCATTACCTCAAACTCTGACCAGATAGCACCTAGTTCCTTCGGAGCCTGATACACCATCATTTCACGTAGTTCAGTCTCTAGCCGAATCATTTCCTTCTGAGCCAATATACGATTAAACGCTTCTTGGTTTACCGATAGCTCAGGATCACGAACCTTCTTAGTCTTTAATTCTTCCTCGTGTATGTGTTTCTCAAGCTGCTCATGCGCTTTGAAAAATCCACCCAAATGACTACTAATGTCAGCAACCACATCTTTGGCTTTACCGTATGCGTCAACCAACTCCATACCATCAGCTTTAGCCTGTTGATACAGTTCACAACCTTGTTTGATTGCACTTGCAGCCAGTTTTGCAGCAGCAAGAATTGTAAGTGGATCCACATTACTTAGGTAGTTGACCGTTACCAGCTAACCAGATCATCACACCTAACGCACCAGCACCAACAATCCAGAATATCTTCTTTACAACCGACCGACCTACTTCTTCATAGATGCGCTTAAATGCTACCTCAGCAGCACGTTCAGCAATATGGTCAATCTGTTCGTCAGTAAGTTGTATTTTGTCCATGTTAGGCTGTCCGTTTCCACATATATACGACAATGTATGGTTGCAAGTTAGCGTTAGTGCCAGAATCACCAGTTGAGTTAATTGAGATGCCTGTACTTGCTGTACCTGTATTTGATGATCCTTGTCTAACAAGACCTGCTCCACCACTATTTTGATCGATTGTTGTGTTTTGGAATCCTAGTGAGTGGTTGTGACCGGGATCACTAACTGAGTGAGTATGGCTTACTACGATAGCGTCTTTAGAACCACCAGTTTCTTCAAGAGTATCAAATGAAGAATCACTTCCGTTTAAGCCTACCATTACACGACCAGCACCAAACGCAGTCCATGTACCAAAACCAAACAATGTAGCCGGATTAGTGCTAACTGATGCATTGATATATATTGAACCTACTGGGTACGCTAAAGCTGCAGCAGCATTAGCAACATAAGCAGTCGTAGCTACCTTAGTAGAGTTATCATTTGCCGATTGCGTAGTAGCCGTAGCTGATGCGCCTAACGCCACAGTCGAGTTAAATACAGCAGCACCAGTACAAGTAAACGCACCACCTACGACAAAGTTATCAGCGTCTGTGCCTGTTTGCTGGTCTTTAAGCTGTGCCATTAGTTCGCGGATAGCATTGTTAATACCTGATGGAGCACAGCCCTCAGCGATATTTATCCCGGCGATGTCCGTATTATTGGATGCGGTAGAGCTGTATTCAGAAATTTTGTTCTTTGCCATGATTATTGTCCGTATATCTGTTGAAGTTGCTCAGAAGTTACATCCAATGGAACCTGAGGAGATATTAACCCCCTGCCACCAGTAATTGCTGGAACAGGTATTTGCTTTGGAACTGGAGCACCTAAACGCATCATATCTGCTAGACGTTCCACAGACTGACGTCTTAATGCAGTAGCACCTAATCTTGATAAGCCAGCACCTACCGCTAACGGTATTCCAATAGTAGGCTCATAAATTGACGCGCCACCAGCAAATGCACCACTAACAGGACCAGTAGGAGCAAATCTACCAAAGAATTTTAAAAGATTCTGAGCACTTGTGCCTTTAGCAGCAGCAGTAATTTCAGCTTGTTCAGCTTTAGTAAATAACCGCATTTTCTTGTCATTTTTAGCTAACTGACGTAATTGCTGTGCCATAGAGTTTTCAGCACCAGAAGCCGTAAATTTACTTGCATCAAGTTTGGCATTTTCAAGCATAGATTCAAATACGTCAGCTTTCATCAGCTTAGAATATTCTCCTCTAGCTTGTTGCCATATAGCCGTACCTGTTTTTGTATTAGTACCAAGAATATCGCTAGCAGGAGCATTAGCTACATAATCATCAAATCGATCTTTAAGTATTGTGGCTAAACGTCTTTCTGATGGGTCAATACTAGCTTGAGCACCTTGAATTACCTTACGCAGAGCCTGTAACTCTGTAAAATCTTTAGGCATTGACGCATCTGTAAGTTCTTTAAAAGCTGCTTCAATCTTAGGATAAGCAGTAGGCGTATAACCATCTTTACGAAGATCAGTAGCTACGGCAGCCATTTTCTGTGTGAATCTTGATATGCTAAATGCAATACCAGCCTGTTCAGCTTGTTTAAACAATTGACTAGATTTTGCAGCTAAATCTTCAGCAGTAGGACCAACTCTAGGACGAGCACCAACGCCAAATGCAGCACCAGTTGCAAGACCAGCACCAGCACCGGCTAACGGTCCAAATTCTTCACCTACTCCTTGAGCAACAGCAGCAGCAGGAGCAGCAGCAACTATTTGTCTGCCGGGAGACTGAGATAACATATCTGCTATTCTTCTACCTAAATCAGTAGTTGCTGTTCTTGCCAATGTAGGCAATGTAGCTATTTGAGTTCCAACACCAGCCAATGATCCAGCAGCAGCTTGAGCCATACGTTCAGCAGTTGTTTCTGCTTTAGGTAAACCCATACGAGTCATTAAATCTTCTACAGCCCAAGCAGGAGATGGAATTTGATATTTTTGTGGCAATGCTACGTTAGCAGCTTGTGTAGCTAATTCAGCAGCAGGTAACGCAATAGTTCCACCCAATACACCAACAGGACCAAATGGAAGCCCAGCAGCAGCACCAATAGCAACAGGAGCTACTCCTCTAGCAGTTATGCCAAGACTACGAACCAATTCTTCTCCAGTAGTTCTAGGAGGCATTGATTGAAACGCATAATCATACGCTTGCTTATCTGTAAGCTCTGTATCTGAATTAACTTCAAATGTTCCACGATTAGGAATAGTGACATCGTATGTAAACTTAGCCATTTATTTCCTCTTTACCGTTACGCCGCTAGGAATTTCACTAGACGGTTGCTGTACAACTCCACCTTTAAGAATATCTTCAAACTCGCCGTTATAACCGTAAGTACGAGCATATTCATTAGGAATTGTTTTTAATGCACGATTAGCACTATCAATATATTGCTTTACTTGTTTTCTAAGTTCAGCTTCTTTTAAACCTAATTATAATGATGCTTGAATATTAGATAAAGCACCCATTTCTTTTTCAGTAACACTACCAACAGCACCACCAGTAGGAGATGCTGCTCTCATTTTTTGAATTTCAGTAACAAATGAACGTGTTTGTAAATTTTCTAGTTTAGATGCACCTGTATAAGCATCCGTTCCGGGAACTTTAGCCATTGCTGGACCAGTTATGCCAGAAATAGCTCTTAGTTGAGCAGGATTATTTAATAAAGATTGAGCAGCATCTCTAGAATCTACTAATTGTGTTGCTGTGTAATTAATTAAGCCAATAGTTGCAGGTTGAGCAGCAAGTAATTCCTGCTTTCTTTTAGGAGTAACTTTATTATCTGGTTGATTAATTAATGGAATTGTTCCTTTGGGAACTTGAACAGACATAGTTGTCGGCTTGATTTCTGGTACAGCCTCACCTGTTCTTTGTAGTTCAGGAGTTACTCTAGGAGCAGGAGGCTGATCCATTGGTGGTATTGCTGTTCTCGGAACAACCACAGGAGCTTGAGTGGGTTGAGCAGTAGTAGACACCGCAGGAGCTACGGTACTATCACGTCACATTTGCTCACCAGATGTAGGCAATGCTGGAGCACCACCAGTCTCAAACTTTAGCTTTTGAGCATCAATAGCAATCTTAGTTTGATCTGCTTGTGTAGGAGCATTTGCATAAGCAAGTACGTTTCTATTTTGAGCGTCAGTTAATTTAGTTTGATCGTTAGTACCAAACATAGTATAGGCATAATTTCCTACAATTCCATCGTATTTTTGACCTTTTTGCAATTCTAATGATGCACTTTGAATAGCTTGAATACGTTGAGCTAATTCATTCGCATTTAACCCGCCAGTTCCAGCTAAATCTTTTAACTCAGTAACATAAGGCTTTAATTGTGCTGGAACAGATTTTTCTAATCTAGCAAAGTCATACCCTGAAGTAGAAAGACTTTCAGTTTCTTTGCGAATATTTTCAATATCTTTATTATTGGCATCTCGCTGTTTTGCAGCTTTATCACCGGGAACACCAGATAAACGTGAATTAATATCTAATAACTGTGATCTACGTTGCTCTAATTCTGCTAAACGACTACTTGCTGTTTTTGTCAATTCAGGAAATGCAGAAGTTGTTGGAATAACTTGTGTTGGTACTACAGAAGGAGTAACTGCTTGTCTATTTTTATATAAAGGGTCTGCAGCAATCCTAGCATCAAGGTCAGCCAATGCAGCTTTTTCAGCATCTGAGTATTCTCTCTGTGCAGGAACTGCTACTGGTGCAGGAACTGCTGCTGGTGCTGGAGCCATAACAGGCTGAACTGACCGTGGAGCAGTAGAAACACCAGATATAGCTGCTTGAATAGGAGCATTTTCAGCATACATCTTTAAGAATCCTTGCGGATCAGCTAAAAGAGCAGCTTTCATTGTAGGATCATTAGCAAAACGTGGGTCTTGCAAAACAGAATTAATAGCTTTTTGCGTAGCTGCATTTTGCTCCATTTGCAACTGCATCTGAGCTAACTTCTGTGCATTAGCCATCTGCTCAATACCACCTTGATATTGCTGACCTGCAGCGCCATAACCAGCACCTAAAGCACCAATAATATTTTGGGCAGCAGAACGCCTACCACCTTGTTTGCCCATACCTTGAGCCAATGCAGCAGCAGCACCTAATAATCCAGCAACATTAGATCGTTGTGATAATGCTTGAGACTGCTCTGGTCCTAGTAATCCACTATAAGTAGGATTATCCACACCGAACACATTGTAATTTGTAGGATTTAAGTAACTTAAGTAATCGCCGATAGCCATAAATTACCCCAATAACGAAATTTGTGGTGGTCGGATGACAGACTGTTGCTGTGGATTCAATAAACTCATGTAATCCATTGGCTGAACTTGACCTCTATTAATTTGTCCAGAAGGAGCCATTGGCATAGGCTGCTCAGGCTCAAATATACTTTTAGCTAAACTCATACCTGCTTGTGCAGTAAATGGGTTTTCTTTCATATACGCATTAGCACCACCAAAAGCATCTTTAACGCCTGTAAATCCGCCGCCAAGCTGTTGCATAAATGTAGGAGAAGATAAACTACTTGCTGCATAACTAGCCGCAGGTTGTTGTGCAATAAGCGCAGCATTAGCAGGATTAGTCGCACCCATAGCACCGCCTGTAAATGCACCACCAGCCGCACCAGTCAGACCACCAAGCAACGCACCTTGAAGTGGATTACCACCTCGAATAGCAGAAGTGCCACCACCTAGAGCAGCACCAATCATCATACCTGTAGTAACTGGCTCTCCCATTATTTACCCCCTGTCGGTGTCGCTGTTTGTGTCGTAGTGCCACCTTGAGGAGCACTAGAGTACAGATTAGCGTATTGGCTTAGTTTTGCTTGTGGTAGGTTTTGCTGGAAGTTAAAGCGATTCATAGCATCTTGCAACTGAGCAGCACTCTGAGCCTCTTTAGCACCACCAACGCTAAGTAATCGTTGTATGTCAGCATAGTCAGCATTAGCCATCGCAGGAGCAGCACCAACAGCCGCCATCTGACGAGCACGTTCAGCTTCAGCCGAGTTATAAGCCAACTGACCACCTCGTTCCGCTAGAGCACGAGCATAAACATCTTGAGCCTGACCTGTTAGTTGACCTTGAGCAGCAGAGCCATAACGCCCCATTGATGATGCGCCTGATTGAAGTTGCTGTATGTTACGCAGGTAATCCTCACCAGATAGACGATTCGTCTGCTCTAAAGCACCAGCTAGGAATGGATTAACGCCTCGTCCTTGAATCGTGGCTAATGTCTCTGCCTGTGCAGCACCTGTTAGCGGAGAACCTGCCATAGCTCGTTGTTGAGCCATTTGTAGGGCTTGCTGAGTCTGCTCCGATGGGCTTACATACGTCTGACCGGGGAAGAAGGTAGGTGATTGAGACTCATAGAGACGTTTAGCCTCCTCGAGTCCATAGGTAACATACGGCTTGATACTAGGATCAATGCTCGTTGTTGTCGTACTATTTTGAGGACTTCCGCCACCACCCATATTAAACCTCACAAATCCATTGTTTTGGACGGAATCCGTAATCAGCCGCCCTTTTAGCCCAACCCCGCCTATGGCTAGAAAATGTTATGTATTTAACCTTAGCTTCAGCAGCCATGCCTTTTATGTATTTTAAGGCATTTTCGACAACATCATAACTATTTTCTAACGAATAAGCAGCCCATAGATGCATAGTCTCACCTTGTGGTTGCAGGACAAAGAAGCCAGCGTAGTGGTTATTCTCTATCAGTACAAACAACAGACTCTTTTGATTGAAACAGTCTGTATATACATCTTCAATAATCCAGTTCTCTGGACTCCTACTTTTAATCTTCTCTAAGCCAGTTCTTACACTAGCCCACCATTGTCTTAGTTCCTGTGGAGCAATATATCTATACTCCATTAACCCACCACAATGTAACCATACGTTTTATCTGCCGTGTTGTTAGACCAATGTGTCAGAGTAGCACTTCCTCGTACTTGACTACTAACATATATGTTAGATGATGCTTTATTAGAAACATAGTTTACCGTAGTAATAACGCTAGGTACTGACGGTCTAGTCGGACTAGTTCCTGCCGCAAATGTTTCAATCGTTACGCCAGTATCTGTAACTCTCCACATTATCTCAAGATAGTCACCTACAGCTAATTCAATAAAGTAATTTAATGCAGCGATAATATGACTTGGATCGCCTGAACTATGTCGTGCTGGAATACCAAATCGACTATTAGAAGCCGTTATATCCGTTCCATTCTTTCTAAACCATACATCTGCATCTTGGCTGCTATTTGTCGTATTCTTAAATTGGATAGAAAATTGCAAGTTGTAAACACCTGCATTCCTGACATTCATCCTAGAGCTATTCGATAGATATACCCCATTGGAGTAGTCAGTTGTATTTAATGTAATAGCATACGCAGTCGTAGTATTAGCAGCAGTCTGGTTTGTAGAGTCCTGAAACGCTCCGTATGGCATTGCATCAGTAAACGCAGCCGCAGATACAGGAGTAAAGAATAAAAGGCTCTCCTTGCCTATACGATCATCAAATAGCGTAGTAGTAGTAGTATTACCTGTCGCTAAACTAACCGTTCCAGTATTGTTCGTCTTACCGTCCATGATTCCACGGACAACCTCAGATACAGCACGTTCATCAGCACCGAATACAGGTAGAGTACGAAACTGTACTGATCTAGTCATCGATTGCCCTGCTGAGTAATTTCAATTTCACATCCGACAATAGTCTCCCAATTGGCATTAGTAGGAGTTACCTTAATACGA
>JAULBY010056770.1:0-27648 GCA_032358315.1 Ophiocytium majus
TGTGTGTAATGTGGTTGTTGGGTTATATCTGATCTGAAAGGATCTTTTGGTACATATTTTTTTATGTCTCTTTCAAGAACAATCCAATCCCCATTCGACCAAGATTTTATTATATAGGAGAACCCCTTACTATCTCTATCATTTACTCTAATCACTCTACCAACCTCATCGATACTTGTTATTTTTACAATATCCCCTTCTTTAAAAGCGGGCAAAAAACTTAATTGTTCTTCCATAATAGGATGCGCGTATGGAATATTTTCCTGGTTATGAAAGCGCCGTATAAATTCTTTCATCATACCGCTGCTTGAAACTCCCGGACGAATAATTGAACTCGCCGCAGTAAGCATTAAATACGTATCGCATTTTAATTTACGAAGCAATCCTCTCATGGCCGGACTCTCTACATAAAAACAACCAATAGAATCGCCGTTGCGCAATTGCTCTTTTATTTTAAGATCTTCTTTAAATCTTTTTATATCGTGAATGTCAATTGCAATTCCTTTATTTTTTTGAATGAGTTTTACTGCGTCGTTAATATGCCCTATTCCTCGTTGCGATAAAATATCCAATTTTTCAAAACCAATTTCTTCTGCAGTATGCATATCCCATTGCACGGTTGGATATCCTTTTGGCGGAAGATCTAAAGCGGTGTAATAGGAGAGAGGTAACTCAGAAATTAAAATTCCACCAGCGTGTATGGAACGGTAATTTGGAGTGTGTTGCAAGCTTGCTCCTATTTTAAAGATCATGGTTGATACTTCATCAAACTCTTTATTTTTTAGGGCGGCTTCTACTTTTTCTTCCGGCATATTTACCAGCGTTTCAATTTGTTGTTTTGGTAAACCAAATACTTTCCCTAATTCACGAATCATGCTGCGGTCTTTAAAATTGGTAACCGTGCCAAGCAGCGCCGTATTTTTTGCGCCGTATTTTTCGAACACATAATCCAATACAACGTCACGATCCTTCCAACAATAATCTATATCAAAATCGGGTGGAACAGAACGCTCAGGATTTAAAAAGCGTTCAAAATATAGATCTAATTCTATAGGATCAACATCTGTTATTTTTAAGCAATATGCCACAACGCTATTTGCACCAGAGCCACGGCCTACGTGATAAATTCCCCGGCTCATACTAAAGCGCACAATATCCCAGGTAATTAAAAAGTAAGAAGCAAAGCCCATTTTATTTATAATTTCAAGCTCATGGTCGACTCGCGTTTTTGCATTTGGACTATTCGTTCCAAATCGTTTTTCAAGCCCTTCGTAAGCAAGTTTCTCGAGTAAGGCTTTATCGTCTTCCATTGATCCCGATTCAGAAAAAACCTTTTTATTCTTGCTTTCTTTAAAATTAAATTCAAAACTGCAGTTGGCAATTAATTTCTCCGCATTCGCTAATAGAAATTCATAACCTTCTAAACGTTTTTGTAAAGCTGTTTTATCAAGAAAAAACTCATTGCTAAAAGCATGTTGTTCAGGGGTTAGTTTAGAAATAAGTGTATTTAACGAAATGGCACGAAGATGTTTGTGTACCTCAAAATGTTCTGCTTCTGCAAACGAAACAGGGTGGAAGAAGACCATTTTGTCTTCTAAACCTTTATAACGGAACAAGCGTAAAATATCATTTAAACCGGCGCCAATAAATTCATTCTCTTGTAAAACAGAAGGGAAATTCTTTAAACGATAGATCCAGCAAACATCAGGGTTTTGTGGCGGCTGAGCGGGTAGGGGACTGCCGGATAAATTGTGTTCGGTTAAAAATTCATTTAAAAACGAGAAACCGTGGTTGTTCTTTGCAATACCGGTATATAAATATTCAAAACCTATTTTGCCGCGAAACTCAATGCCGGCAAGGATCTTAAAGGGAAGTTTTTTTTCTTCGCAATAGCGAATCGATTCTAAAATGCCGGAAGAATTATTTATATCTGTAACGACAATAGTTCCAGCGCCATGCTGTGATGCCAGTTGAAGCAATTGCTCAACAGATAATGTGCCGTATTTAAGGCTGTAGAAAGTATGACAATTAAGCCACATGGCATAGTTAACGAAGTAAAATTTTGGTTGTGGAATTTTTAGGATTTTCTTTTTGATGCAATAACAATCCCGGGCAGTGCATTACAGAATTATCGCCAAAACGCTTTTTTATCTTATCTAAGGTTTGATATAAACTTATCTGGCTTGTGGTGTTATCAAACAAATTAATTTGCTGGTTGCCCTGGCAAAGATCGGTGAGCTTCACACCAATTAAACGAATCAACATTCGCTTTTCGTAAAGCTTTTTAAACAGCTCTTTTGCGATGGAAACAATTTGATGATCAAAAGCGGTAAGCGAGATTTTTTGTTGAATGGTATGCGTATCAAAATTAGAATAACGCAATTTAATACACACACAACCGGCCACTTTTCCTTCTTTACGCAATTGAAAACACACTTCTTCAACCATACCCGCAATAACTTCATCCAGCATTTTAATATCGATGGTATCTTTATTAAAGGTCATTTCGCTGCTAATAGATTTTCGCTCGCTATAAGGTTCTACTGCAGATGTATCAATACCGTGCGCTTTTTCCCATAAAGAAACGCCGCTCTTGCCAAATACTTTTTGCAATAATTCAATTGGCACTTCGCGTAAACCCTGAATGGTTGTAATACCCAATTGTTTTAATTGCTCGTTGGTTTTTGCGCCAACCATTGGTATTTTATCTACTGTTAAAGGCGAAAGAAAAGGCAAAACATCTTCCTGTGGTACATATTTTTCGCCATCAGGTTTACTGTGGTCCGTTGCTATTTTTGAAACTGTTTTGTTAACCGACAAACCAAACGAGATGGGTAATCCGCTTTCTTTAATAATGGTTTGTCTGAGTTCTTTGACCCATTTAAGACAGTTAAAAAACTTGTCCATTCCTGTAAGGTCGATGTAGTGTTCGTCGATACTTGATTTTTCATATAACGGTGATTTAGTTTCTATTATTTCGGTTACTATTTGTGAATATTTAGAATATACATCCATATCGGGTGTGATGTAAATCCCAACATTATCCGGGCAAAGCATTTTTGCCTGTTTAATTGGCATGGCTGATCTTAATCCGTATTTACGCGCTTCGTAACTGCAAGACGAGATAACACCGCGGTTACTGGTGCCGCCAATAATAAGCGGTTTGCCAATATAAGCGCTGTTACGCAAGCGTTCTACCGACACAAAAAAACTATCCAGATCTAAATGTGCTATTTGCCTTTGCATATTGTAAAATTACTACATTAAGTAGCTGGTTATTGCTACAATTTGTAGTATTTTTTGATACCCGCATTTGCTTTCAAACAATTGCCATTGCTGATAATTTCGTTTATATTTGAAAGAGTAAAAGATTCAGCACGTATACAATAAACCAATGAAAAACCATTTCGCACATTTTTTATTTTTTTTGGTTTTACTATTCAGTACAAAAGCCCTGGCGCAGAACCCCCCTGCCGATTCGATCCTAACTATTCTTAAAACAGCTAAAGAGGATACCTCAAAATTTAAGGCTCTTAAAAATCTATCTCTTTTATACGATACCGAAGATCTTGCTTTAGCTAAAAAATATGCACAACAAGCGCTCGATCTTGCTACTAAGCTTAATTATCAAAAAGGAATAGGCCAGTCTTATATTAGAATGGCTTATTTTATGGAGCAGGATGAAAATTATGATGAAGCGTTTAAGCTCTATGATAAGGCCCACGATATTTTATTACGTGAAGGCGATAAACGAAACGGCGCTCTTGCCATTATGAGAAAAGGAATTCTTTATAAAACAATTGGCGAATATCAAAAAGCATTAGATTGTTATTACATCGCACTAAAGATCGACCTTGAAACAGGAGAAAAAAAATTTATTGCAAAAGACTATGGTAACATAAGTGTGGTTTACTGGAGCCAGGGTAATTACCCCAAAGCACTGGATTTTTCATTTAAAGTTTTAAAAATATTTGAAGAGATAGGGAGTAAAGAAGGCCTTGCCAGCACCTATGGTAACATGGGATCCATTTATGCAAATCAAAATAACACCGAAAAATCGCTGGAATATTTTTTAAAAGCGTTAAAGCTTGAGGAAGAGTTAGGAAATAAAAACGGCATAGCAAGAAACACCAGTAACATTGGGGTTTTATATGTAAACAAAAAAGAATATAATACAGCACTCGACTATTACTTTAAATCTTTAACACTAAGCCGAGAAACTAAAAACAAATCCAACATGGCTAACGCCCTTGGAAACATTGGCCTTGTTTATGAACAACAAGCAAAAGCACTTAAAAAAACATCTAACATAAATGTTGATTCACTTTTTGATAAAGCACTTAAGTGTTATCTGCAAGGTTTGTCGCTTGACGAGGAAAGACAGGAAAAAAAGGGTGTTGCGGCAAAAATGGGTTATATAGGATCTCTTTATACAACAACAAAAAAATATAAACTGGCCGAAGATTATCTTTTAAAAGCACTTGATATTGTAAATCAAATTGGCGCGCTCGATTTACAACGAGATACTGAAGAATTTTTATACGATTTGTATAATGCGAAAGGTGACGAAAAAAACGCATTTAAACATTACAAACAATTAATTAAATACCAGGATTCGCTTTTTAATGATGAAAAAACACAAATACTTACCAGGACCGAACTGAATTATGAGTTTGAGAAAAAAGAAGCGGCTTTTAAAGCCGAACAGGATAAAAAAGACGCGGTAACAAAAGCAGAAAGTAAAAAACAAAAACAAATATTATTACTTATCTCGTCAGTTCTTCTTCTTGTTTTTATTTTTGCAGGTTTTGTTCTGCGATCATTGCGGATTACCCGCGAACAAAAAAAGCTTATTGAAATAAAAAATAAAGAAACAGAACATCAAAAAGCAATTATAGAAACAAAAAATAAAGATATTTTAGACAGTATACGTTATTCCAAACGCATTCAGCAATCGTTATTGCCCTCCGAAAAATACATTGCCAGGAACTTAAAACAAAAAGACGAAAATTAATGAACACTCTTTTTAAATACAGTTTAATTTTCTTTCTCTTATTTTATGGCTTTATATCAAGACCACAAAATTTAGATTCGCTAAAGAGGGAATTAAAAACACAAACCGCCGATACTGAAATAGTATTTATTTTAATAAACATTGGCGACTCTTACAGCAAGCTTAACAAAATAGATTCAGCAACCGGTTATTTTGAAACTGCGATTTTAAAAGCACAAAAACTTAGTAATAAAAAATTTCTGGGAAGCGCTTATTATTATACCGGTTTAGCGTACTCAAATGCGGGTAAAGATGCTAAAGGACGTTTTTATCTTAATAAAGCGGCACAGGTTTATCAAAAAACAAATCGTGTTTCGCGCCTTGGCGATGTATATAATTCTATTGGCGTTACTTATTATTACGAAGGCAAATACGATAGCGCAATTGTTTGTTACGAAAGGGCGGCAGGCTATGCTTTAAAAAACAACGATTCGTTATTGGTTGCAAGATGTTACAACAATATTGGCATTATGTACGACATTAAAGGAGAGGTAGTAACGTCTGTACAAAATTACATTAAGGCAATAAAAATTTATGAGAACAATAAAAGAGAAGATCTTTGCATTGGGCCACTTGAAAATATAGCGCTGGTATATTTAAATAACAAACAATATTCTGAAGCATTAAAAAATTTAGAGGCCGCAAAAAAAATAGCTGTTAAGTATAAACAAAATAAAACCTTAAGTACCCTGTATAATACAATGGGTTCGGTTTTAGACGAGCAGGCAAAACCCGAAGAGGCCAATGTAATATTTAAAAAAGCCCTTGCTATAGCTAAAGAAGAAAAAGACGATGCTCTAAGCGCAACCATATTAAATAACCTTGGCGAGAATACATCTCTTTTAAAAAAGTATGATGAGGCCGAAAAGATCTTATTAGAATGCATCGAACTAAAAAAGAGTTTGAATAATCCCGTTAGTCTTGGCATTACCGAAATTTGCCTGGGCCAGGCCCTGGTGCACACAAAAAAATACGCACAGGCTATTGCAGTATTTAATAGTGGCCTCGCAAAAGTAAAAGACGCCGGCTATCTTCAATACCAAAAAATCGGACTTGAAGGATTGGCGGTTGCATATGGTCGTTCCGGCAATTTTAAAGAGGCCTATTTAAACCTGGATGCCTTTGTAAAAACAAACGATACATTGCTAAAAGAATCCAACAACAAAATTATAAGCGAGCTACAAACAAAATATCAAAGCGATAAAAAAGAAACGGAAATACAATTGCTTACAAAAAACCAACAATTGCAAAACCAGGAATTAAAAAGAAAACAAAATGAAATAAAATATGCATTAGGGGCAGGTGGTCTTGTATTTGTTTTATTGGTATTTGCTATTTTTAGTTGGCGAAATAAACAAAAAGCAAACAAAGCATTAGCCGAAAAAAACGCTGAAATTCATTTACAAAAAGAAATTATAGAGGAAAAGCAGAAAGAAGTGATGGATAGCATCCGCTATGCTAAACGAATTCAACAATCTTTATTACCTACTGAAAAATATATTGCGAGAAATTTGAAAGATTTAAATAAAAAACCTTAATTTAGAATCATGGAAACAGCAACAGCATCTGAAACAAAAAACTTTTTTATTCTTTACAAACCAAAGGATATTGTGAGCGGCGATTTTTATTATGCACAATCACATAAACCTGCGGGCAGTCAAAATGAAATTTTTTATCTATGCACTGCAGATTGTACAGGCCATGGTGTTCCCGGTGCTTTAATGAGCATGGTGGGCATTTCCCGTTTAAATGAATCGATCATTGAAAAAAATCTTATTCATCCAAACGAGATCTTGGATAATATGCGTAAAGGTATCATCGCTTCTTTAAACCCTGAAGGTAGCGAAGAAGAAAGTAAAGATGGTATGGATTGCGTTTTATGCGCATATGATTTTAAAAACATGACCATGGAATTTGCAGCTGCAAATAACCCGCTTTGGTTAGTGCGCGATAAAAAAATTATAGAATACAAACCGGATAAAATGCCGGTTGGAAAATATCACGACGAAACAAAACCATTTACATTACAAAAAATTGATCTTCAAAAAGGAGATGTAATCTATACGTTCACCGATGGTTTTGCCGATCAGTTTGGCGGTGCCAAAGGAAAAAAATTCAAATACAAACAATTAGGCGAATTTTTGTTGGCAAATGTTGATGATCCAATGGAAAAACAAAAACAAAAATTACAAGATGCATTTGAGAACTGGAGAGGCCAGCTAGAGCAAGTGGACGATGTTTGCATTATCGGAGTAAAGATATAATCAGAAAATTATTAAATGACAAAAGCCGGCTTTTATAAAAACAGACCGGCTTTTTCCTTATACACAATTAATTTATTTAATCAAGTAACGATTTTATTTTTAATTTCATTTCAACGCGGCGATTTAATTTACGGCCGTTTTCGGTTTCGTTTCCGGCAACAGGCGTTGTTTCTCCAAGATTTCTTATAATTAAACGCGTTTCGTTTATGTCGGATTGGTTTTTAAAATAATATGTAATAGCAGCGGTTCTTTTTTGCGATAAATAACTATTATATCTGCTGGAACCAAAACTATCTGTGTGACCAACAATCTCTACAACCACTTCAGGATGATCCTTCATGATCTTTGCAAGACGGTTCAATTCGTAAACCGTAGATTTTTTAAGATCCGTTTTATCAAAATCAAAAAACACCATACTTGACGACATTTCAGAATTTAAAATAGATTCTAACATTTCTGTTTCTGTATTATTTACATCCGTGTTTGCATCAATCCCAGCAAAAACAGTTGCCGGTATTTTTACATCACTTGTGTTTTTAAAATGATCAGGTAGCGTAAGCATGAACAGATCTAAATTACCATCACCTTCTGCTTCCGAAGAAAAATAGATATTACCATTAGAAACTGAAAAGAAAGATTGTTGGCCGTCTGCATTTACAACAGGACCTAAATTTTTTGGCGTTGTCCATTTTTGCCATGAGTCATCTAAACGACGGGTTACATAAATATCATTTCCACCATAACCCGATAAACCATCAGTTGTAAAATAAAGAGTACTGTCATCTGCAGCTAAAAACGGTGATGTCTCCGAGCCCTTTGTGTTTATTGTTGCTCCAAGGTTAAGAGGTTTGCTCCAGGTATTATCTGCTTTTATAAAGCTTACATAAATATCGCGCCCGCCAATAGTATTTTTATTTTGCTCATACGCTAATAATAATACTTTTTGGTTGTTTGATAAATTTGAACCAGCCCAATTTGTGTTTTTATTTGTGCCATCAATTTTAATTTCTGTAGGAAAGCTCCAACCTTGAGCTGTTTTGTGACTTAAAGAAAGACCGTTTGCCATTTTCCCATTTTCTAAATAGGTATTGCCTAATAACAATGTATTTCCATCGGGTGAAATCGAATTAATATAATTAGGATATTTATTATTTAAAGGAGCGCCAATGTTTTTTGCTTCGCCCCAGGCGTTTGTTGTTTCATTCCACTCTGCATACCAGATATCCTCCTCATCTTTTACACCCGCTGTATTATTCGGATCCTGGTAACGGCTAAAATAAAGTGTTTTACCATCAGCCGAAACCAAAGCGCCAAGCTCAGGAGAGTTGCTGTTTACGCCGCCAACCAATTTAGTTGGTTTCATGTAAGATTTAATGAATGTAGAGTTATTAAATAACTCAGAATAGTTAACTGTGGTTGCGCCTGCTGAAGGGCTATATTCAGAATCAAAGTCTATTTCTATATTAGAAGCAAACTGCGCGAAATTAAACGCCGGGATAAGTAGTAAGCTTAATAGTGTAAGATTGGGTTTCATAAAATTGTTTTTAATTTGTTTGATGTTTATTTGTTGATGTAAAATTAGGGTGAATGAAAACGGATTAAAACCCGGAAGCAAATTCAAAACTACACATGTAAGATTTTTAAATAATTTGTAGGACATAAAAAAGTTTTGCTATAAGAACATCTTTTGTTTCTCTTGTTATTAAAGCGGTTTAAAGCCTTCCAAATAATGGAAGAAAGGTTAATAGAGGTAATAAACCATTTAGTTTCTAAAAACTGTATAAAATCGTATCTTTACACAGCATGCGCCTATTACTTACCACACTTAACGCTAAATACATTCACACAAATCTTGCAATAAGGTTATTGTATGAATTAAATTGTGAGCATAAGGGTATTGAGTGGAAAGAATTTACCATTAAAGAACCTAAAGATGAAGTTGCCGCAGAGTGCGCCGCTTTTGATGTGGTTGCTTTTAGCTGTTACATCTGGAATATTACTCAAACATTAGAAGTAGTAAAAAAAATAAAAGCGATAAACCCAAATACAAAAATTTTATTGGGTGGCCCCGAAGTAAGTTACGAATACGAAGAGGTAATCGCTTTAGCCGAAGTAGATTATATAATAATAGGCGAGGGCGAAACTCCTTTTAAGGAGTTTATTAATTCATTTCCTAACATTGAGCATGTGCCAAGCCTTGTAAGAAAAGAAGATGGAAAGGTTGTGGTAAATCCACAAGCGCCAATGTTCGACCTTAAAGCGTTTGAGACCAGCATGCCTTATCAGTTTGATGATGTAGAAAGTTTGGCTAATAAAGTTTTATATATAGAAACATCGCGCGGTTGTCCTTATAAGTGCGAATTTTGTTTAGCAAGCCTCGATAATAAAGTACGCTATTTGCCAAACGCAAGCATTAAAGCAACATTGCTTTTTATGATGCAGCACGGCAAGGTTGTAAAGTTCTTAGACCGAACCTTTAATATAAAGCGCGATTTCACTATTGATATCTTTAAATTCATTTTAGATAATCACCGTCCACAAAATGTTTTTCAGTTTGAAATTACAGCAGATATTTTACATCCTGATATTATAAAATTCATTCACGAATTTGTACCAAAAGGATTATTTCGTTTTGAAATAGGAATCCAAACCGTAAATCAAAAAGCAAATTTGCAGGTAAGCCGTAAACAAAGCTTCGAAAAAACAAAAAGTATAATTCTGCAATTGGACTATAAAATAGAAATGCATTTGGATCTTATTGTTGGATTGGCTTTAGATGAATGGAGCGACATTAAATACAGTATAGAAGAGGTATTTAAATTATTTGCGCCCGAAATGCAACTTGGCTTTTTAAAGTTCTTAAAAGGCACGCCTGTGCGCGATAAATATAAAGAACACGGCTTTGTGTTCGATCCAATGCCGCCGTACCAAATTATTGAAAGCAATTATTTATCAAAACAACAATTAGCGGATATTGTAAAATTAGAACATGCTTTAGAAATTTACTGGAATGGTAAAAAAGCGCTTAACACTTTAAAATACGTAGCCACACATTACAGCATTTTTGATTTTTTATTGGGTTTAGGAAAACATTTTGGTACACAGCGCGATTATCATAAGTACTCGCTAACAGACGTTTTTGATATTATTACGCAGTTTGTAGATAAAGAATACAATAACGACCCGGTAATAAAACAATTAATTGCGGTAGATTATTATTTACATTTTAAAGTAAAACCAAAAGAATTATTTTTGGAAGAAATAAATCACACCGAAAAATTTAAAGTAATTGAACAACGCAAATTAAACCATCACAAATACCGTTACGTTATTTTGCCTTTGAATTTTGATTACAAAACCTTCTCAAGTGAAAATAAGATCAAGAAGGAAGATCACAATTTAGTTATTCAGTATAACGGTACCAGCAAAGCGGAGATAGTTTAATCTTTATAAAGAAGCTCATTAATAAAAACAGGTTAATTAGCGGCAGAACTGTGAGTTTTAACAAATTCACTTGGTGTTTGGCTACAATTTTTTTTGAACAGGCGAGAAAAGTAAGAAACATCATAATAGCCGAGGCCTTCAGCTATTTCCGTAACTGAGTATTTTGACTGAACAAGCAGTCTTTTTGCTTCCAGCATGATCCTATCTATAATTAATTCCGAAACGGTTTTATTAAGACAGGCCTTACATATACGATTAAGATGCTTTTCACTTATAAACATTCTGTTTGCATATTCACCGGGCGATTTTATGTTTTTAAAATTTGCGTCTATCAAATCTTCCAATTTTCGCACCTTGATTAAAAAACCACTGTTCTGTTTATTTATTATGGTGGAAGGCAAGTATAACCTGGATAGATCAATATAGAGCAGATCGACCAGTGAATATATTCTTTGAGTTTTCATTAGGTAATCCCGTCGACATTCCTGAAATATTTCTTTTAATGCAATTTCAGTTTTTTCATAGGAGTTATTTTTTAAATGAATTACCGGAGAATTATGCATAGAACAGAAGAAAGGAAAATCGAGGATCTTCTTAGACTGAAAGTGAAGGTTAAAAAAAGCTTTTGTATGAAAGAACAGATATCCTTCTGCGTCGTTTGACAAACGCCAGCTATGCGCCTGTCCGGGGGATAATAAAAAAATTGTCCCGGGGCTAATAACATATTCTACAAAATCAATTTTATGTATCCCCGAACCTTTTGTACATAAGGCAACAAAAAAGAAATCATGTTTATGCGGCGCATGAATAAAGTCATGCTGTTTTATGTGCAAGGATAATTTGTTGGCATAAAACGCGGCGTCATGTCCATCATATTCAAAATTCTTGATATTATAAA
Organism: Ophiocytium majus; assembly: GCA_032358315.1. Classification (NCBI taxonomy): domain Eukaryota; class Xanthophyceae; order Mischococcales; family Ophiocytiaceae; genus Ophiocytium; species Ophiocytium majus. The sequence goes on from JAULBY010056770.1 coordinate 11,660, forward strand.
TAGGGAGATTTTTTCTAGCCATAAACAAATCTACAAAAAAGTCCGAATTATCCTAAAAAAAGCGTGAGTCATTATTTCTAAACGCACGAATTGTATAGAGATTTATATGTTTAAATATCAATGGTGTTAATTTTAAATGTATAAATATGAAAACCCAGAAAAGAGAAGAAGAAAGTTCCGAGCCGATTGAATGCATTATTATTGACGACGATCCTTTATGTGTGCTTGTGCAACAAAAAGTAATGGAGCTTGTTTCGAACAATGTTGAATTTAAAATATTTGCAAATGCATTAGAAGGTTTGTATTACGCGAAAAACAATTTCCCAAATATCAGGAATAAAAAAACCTTGTTACTACTGGATATGCAAATGCCAATTATGAATGGAAGAGAGTTTGTAATGGAGTTTGCCAAGCTGGATAGTAATATACAGAATCAAATAAAGATCGTGATAATTTCTTCATGCGTTTTCTCGATAGATCTTCAGCTTAAATCGTTTAAAGGATTGGTTTCAGGCTTTATTGCAAAACCGCTTACGGTTGATCGCGCAAAAGAATTAATTAGTGATCTATAACTAAAAGTGCAGATAGTAAAATGTCTTGTTATGTTATTTGCATTAGTTACCGTTCAATAAAAACACTTTACATAAAAAACCCTCTTTCCAAAACGGAAAGAGGGTTTTAAATTTACGCAACTAGTTTATATGTGTACTATCTGGCCCGGTGTTGTTACCCCAGTTAGCGCAAGAACCATGATGATAATTATTATCGTGCGTTTTATCGCAATGCCTGTACATACCGTGGTGGCCGCAATGGCGCGGACCAACAAATGCTACCAGGCTTCCTACTGTTAAAGCCATACTGGCAATAAACACTGTTATTTTCGTTCCTCTATTCATATCTATAATTTTTTAAGTTAATTAAACACCTGTTGTTTTATCTTCTTTGTTTTTTGCTTCGCCATCTTCGGCAGCACAATTGTTAGAATCCCATTTTGAATTCCAGCCACAACGGTTGCCGTATTTTTGTTGAAACGCTGCACGCTCTTCTTCGCTCATATTTTTGTATTTATGAGCATAAGCGTATTGCCAGTGATGATGGCGCCTGCGGCCTCCCATTAAGCGGAAGATGGCTTTAATTAATAAGAAAAATATGAGCACTTTTATCAATAAAAAAGGCATCATAAATACGGCTACACCGGCTAAAACGCCTGCCAATACTGTTTTTAAGATTTGTTTTATCATTTTGTTTTAGTTTTTAAGTTTATTTTGGCCGCCCAAAGCGCTATTAGTTGGCCGTATAGTATAGCAGACGAACGAGCTTTTATTTTACTTTAAATTTTTGAAATATTTTTAACAGGGCAAACAGCTTATTTTCTTCCGCACCTTTCTCTCCATTCGTTCTTAAACTTTTCACGTTCTTCTTCGCTCATGTTCATCATTTTTTGTTTCCACGGCGGGCCACCTCTATAGGCATTGCCACCATAACCACCGCGGCCTTTAAAGCCACCAAATAAAATACGGCATAAGATCAATAAGCCAATAGCTTTTAAATAGGTTAATGTTCCAACTGCAGGAATTACCGAAGGCAAAATGTTATTCCACAAAAACATAACAGCGTAACCTGCTCCTAAAATAAACGCCGTGGCTATTAAAGGAAAAAAGAAATATTTTCTTCTGTGTTTAAATTCTGAGTTCATAGTTATAATATTAAAAGTTTAAAAAGTCTTTATATAAATTGTTTAATCGTTCGCGCAAAAATTTTACAGCGTAACCCTTGCGCGAAATAATGGTTTTAATATTCTCGCCGCTTTCATCTGCAATTTGTTGTAATGTTTTATCCTCTAATTCACTTTGTACAAAAGCCTCGCGTTGCTTTTCTGGCAGGTCTTCCAAAGCATTCATCAATTCTTCCCAAAATATTTTTTTAAAAAAAGCGTCTTCGGGCGTTTGCGATTCTGCTAAAAGAATTTCTTTAAAATTAATTTCGCCTTCTTCGCTTTCATAAGAAAAATCTTCTAAATTTTCGGTTCTCTTTTTCCTGAAACGATCGGTAATTTTATTTTTTGCAACACGATACAACCAACCACTTACACTGTCAATTGCTTCTATCTCATCTAAATTGCTGTATTGATACCAAATGTCCTGTAAAATATCTTCAGCGTCTTCATCGGTATTAACTTTAGCACGAATAAAACCCAACAGCTGTTTACCATATTGGCCAAATGTTTGAATGATATTCTGGTTTTTCCTGGTCATTATGAGCTCAAGATCGTTCTGCATTAATATAGCAGACGAATGAACTATAAAATTACTTTAAACGGAAGGACTAATAAAGTGAGTTTAAGCGGATTTACTGTTTTTATCGGTAAGGCGCGGCTTTGTGAGGGTCAACGAAGAAATTAAATTCCTAACTCTTTTGCATGGCTTGATGATTTTGGAGGGTTCCAGGCATCTTTATAAGAGCGTTTAAAGAAGAATTCCTGGATATAGGCCACCGATCTTACCAAACGCAGATAGTAGCCAAAATAAATAACCATTAAGGGCAAATAAGGGATAAAATAAATTACGGGCGCGTTCTTCCTATTTCTGAATAAAGAAAAAATAAGGAACTTTAAAAAATTATTTACCGTATATAATAAAATGTTGAATGGAAAAATAAACCATAGCAGCGAGGTATAATGCATAACCATATCTACCAGGTACAACCACCATTTTATATTCAATAATAAATTGTAAGTAATATTTTCTGCACTCGATACAAAATTAGAAAAACTAAAAGTGGCATTAGGATAAAACACATCGCGGTGTTTTCTTACGCGAAAACGAATGATAGATTTATCCCAACGCAAACGCTGCTTCACTAATTTTTTAAACGTATTTGGAACACTTGTCTGGCAAATAGCTTCAGGTTCAAAAACAATTCTGTATCCAAGCTTTCTTAATTTAACGGTTATGTCGCCGTCAAGACCCGGGCCAATATCCCAGCCACCAACGCGATCCAAGGCTTCACGTTTAAATGCACCAAAGGCGCCCGACACAACGCGGTAAATTCCTAAAGCACTGGATGTAATACGGCCAACAGAAATTGTATCTGAGTATTCAATAGCCTGTAGAGTAGTACATAAATTCTCTCGGTAATTACGTACTAAAATATTTCCACCAACAGAGCCCACATTATCATCTAAATAAAAAGGAATAATAATTTTTTCCAAAGCATCGTTATCATAACTGCAATCAGCATCTAAATGCACAATAATAGAGCCTTTTGAAAAACGGTATCCTAAATTTGCAGCAGAGGCTTTACCGCCACGAACTTCATTTCTTAAAAAAAGATCGATGAACCCATTCTTTTGTAAGCTTTTACAAATACGTTCTGTATCATCATCCGATCCATCGTCAATAACAATAAATTCAAAGTTCTTGTAGGTTTGTTCTTTTAAAGAATTGGCTAATTTGTAAATATGCAAGCCTTCGTTTTTTCCGGGAACGATAACAGAAACCAAGGGCCTTTCAATAAACAGTCTTCTGCGCGCGTTTGCATATAATTTTTTACGAACGGGCTCCCTTATTTTCCAAACAATAACAACAAATAATTCGAAAAGAAAGAAACGCGCGAATTCAAAAAACACAAAGAACCAGAAGATGCGCAATAATTTTAGCGGACCAACAGTGGTAATATAATTTATAAATTCGTCAAAAGCGTCTATCATCCTTTCTCAACTATTTCTTTAATTAAATGATGCAGTTGTTTATCGAACGATTGTTCTTTGCTTAATATAACGGTTTGCGTAAACACGTTTAAAACAAAGCCATCAAAATTGTTTGATACCAATTCCTGTAATTTTGAAGTGATCTTTGAAACCATTAATTCTGCATTAACTAACGGCACATCGTTAATACAAACACTTAGTACAGAAGGGTTATTGATACAGATAAAGTCGGCCGGTGTAATATTATCACGCACAATGTTTACAAACTCTGCCAACAATTCACGCTCTTTTGATTTACCAATTTTACGATAGAGATCAAAAATATTTTCAATATAAATAATTACAACATTAGCATTTAATAAAGCGTTATTTTTTATACGCTCTTGTTCGTAATGCATCATGGTTGCAAATGTTTTTAAATTAACAGTGCCAAATATTTCATTGCTTAACTGGAAGTCTGATGCAGAGATTCCACCCACAGCAGCCGTTCTTCCTTTTTTGGTTAATTTATAAACGTTAATGTTTTTAGATAATAAGAATTGCACATCGGTATCTGTTTTACAATGCGCGCATTTTGCTTTTACTAAATAATCCTGAAAAACCTCGTTACAGTTTTGGCAATGATTGATAATAGAAGGTTTATCATAATCGACCCCAATGTGCCTTAAGTTTTTTGTACACTTTGGGCAATTTAAAACCGTATCTACATTATTTTTAAAATCGCTAATAGCGCCAATGTATCCGCAGGGAAAATGATGCACAAGATCTTCAGAACGCATGTTGGCAGAATCGCAATTAGGACAAATTTCACGATACGATAAATGCCCGTTCTTACAGTTACTGCATAAATAAACGCGGTCTAAGAAATCGGGCCAGATCAAATTTTCTTTTTCTGCCCACTCTAATAATTCTAAAACTTTTGCTTCTTCAAATGTTTCAAAATTTACCGAAATGGTTGGATAACAATAACCGATCGAAGAAAGAATGTCAGGATGAGGTGTAAAAGTATTTGTTTCGCGCGTGAACATAAAATTCAACACCTTTTTAAATAATTGTATCTCAAAAGAATTAGAGGTAGAGCTTTCTAACTGCGCGGTCTTTAAATGTATCTGGTTAATATCATTTATTGTTTCAGGAATTTGATCAAAGGAAATAATAATGCCGTCAATTAACTCTTTTAATAAAGGATCTTCGTTGGTTTTGCTGTTTATTAAAAAAATAGGTTTTAAATAAAACTCAATGTTAGAATGGCTTCTGAATTTTTTTAAAATAATACGGGCAAATTCAATGTCGCGCGCATCTAAAATAACGGCATCGTATTTGCTAAGTGTTTCAATCTTTAGCGAGCTAAAGCTTTCGATATAATAAAATGTTTTATTCGAAAAATTTAAAACGTTATCCTGAAATTCAAATTTATTTTTTACCAATGTCTCCATCCTAATTAAAGTTTTAGTTTAGAAATGTCTACACTCATTTTGTAGAAGGTTTTCCATTTTTTTATTTCCAGAGAATCTATCGGATAAATATCCGCGGCAATACTTCTTGTAGTTGGTTCATACTTTTTCTGAAACTCTTCAGGCAAAGTATAAGTGGCAATATAAAAACGTTTTAAAATCCCATTACTTATTGTTCCGTCAGGAAACTCAATTCTGAAAAGATCGCCTTCTTTAAAATAGCGCAGGTCTTCCTGTTCAAAGTAAGCTTTTATATAAGCGGGCTCTGCTTCGTGCAAAGCCATGATCTCTTCGCTTTTAAGAGCCGTTTCGTATGTGTGAATGTAAATGCGCGTAGCAATGCCACTCATGGGTGATTTAAAATATTTTGCTTGTGTTAACAGCTCTTCACTAAAATCTAATTTTTCAACACCTTGTTTATCGCCCGCGGCGCCACCACCTTTTTTTGTACGGATGTTAACACCGTTAATTTTTCTTGATTTTTTAGATGGCCCAAGGCTTTTCATTAAGCTATTAAGCTCCTTGTTTTCTTTCTCCAACTTTTTATTTTGAACATGCAGGTTTACCATTTCGTTTTGAATGTATTCTAAACGCGATTTCGGTAAAACATCTAAAATAACCTCATTCGAAATTCTTTTTATTTCTTTTTTGTAACCGTTAATTAAGGTTTCATTTTCAGAAATATCAATATTGTTTAATGCGATCTTTTTCTTTAAAGCATAAATTTCTTTCACCCACCAGTCATCGCGTGAGCCACCCTCTATTGAACCAATATTAACCGATTGCGCATAAGAAGAGCCGCCGCTTATATCATCATCCCTGTCTAGTGCGTAAGAAAAAAGTGTATCGTTTTGTTCAATTCTATCTCCTTCTTTTACATAAAATTCAATTATACGAGCATCATCTGTTAAACGAATACGTGTACTTTCAATAATAACATGACCATAAGCATGAATAAAAAAATACTTTGTTACAACATAATAAATTACAAACACAAGAAATAAACCAAGCAAGCCCAGGTACAAGATCCTGTCCCAGTTACGCTGCTTCTTTACTTTTTGTTCATTAACAACTCTTATTAATGCTTTATTCCTTTGAAAGTTTACACTTTTCATTTTACTTTTCTTCCTTCACGTTAATACTTGTGTTATCAAATTTTATAAGATCGTCCAGGTCGTGATAAGCCGTTTTATCAAAACCTAATTTTTTAAAGAGCTGATCCATTTCTGTTCTGTTATCAAAATCTTTTGTGCGCAATGCTAAAACGCATTTTGTTTTTAAGATCGCCTTTTCTTCTGCAGATTTTTTAGAAATAAAATCAATATCTACATTTTCGTAAGCCATTAAATAAACAGTGTTACAAGCTTTGTTTAATTCCTCCAAAACATTTTCAGGATAACTTAAGGGAATAGAAACCGATAATTCTAGTTTATTATCATCAGCAAATTTTTTGGCTTGCTTAACAATAGTAATGTAATTTTCAAAAGATTTTTCTTTGTTCTCTTTAAAGTCTTTTAAAGTGTGCGGCTCAAGATCTAAATGAATTCCTTTTACGAAAGAAAGCTTCATCGTGTTTTTTAAAGTATCTAAATATCCCGCAAGGCCGGTGCTTAATAATTTATTACTGCCGAGCATTAAATGAATTTTTGAAGTGTAATTTTTGGAAATAAATTCAGAAACCTGTTGTGTGTAAACTTTTGTAGTGTTATATGAAATTAAAATAGGACTGAACTCGTTTACTTTGCAATACTCATTAATGACGGTTTGTGAATGATTTTTAAAGGCATCGCTCCAAACATAAACGGCTTTAAATGGCGGATTAGAAGCGCTGATGTTGAGGTTGTTTAAGTTTAATGGTTTTGTATATTCTGTTGTGCTCACGTTAGGTAATTTTGTTTTAAGAGTTAAAAGAATCTTGTACATGTCTTGTTTAAGGTCTAATAATTCAATGGCATTGCTCCAGTAATCATCCAAAATAAAAAGCGCTGTATTTGGATTGAACTCCATATCCGTCAAATCATTTTTTACACGCTCGGTACGCAAGAGTTCTAAAAAGACCAAACGCTTATGGTATAGATTTTTAAATTGTTTTAATTTATATTGATACTCGTAATAATAATTAAGAAGGTTTATTTGTATGTCGTGATTAATTACCTCTTCTTTTTGATTTATTATTTGTCCTTGAATGGTATAATACTCTCTTTTTTCTTTTTGATTAAAAACCAAGGGTACTGATAAATTCATACCTAATGACATGAACGAACGGTTGGGTGAAAGATTGTTGTAAACATCGTAATAACTATAGCGCGCATATGTACTAAGACTTATATCATTTATAAAAGAAGAACGCAATCTTGCAATTTCGCTGTTGTAAGAAGTAACGGATGTATCAACCGGGTTTACATTAGCACTTTGAAAAAGTTTTGCAAGATCAAGATCTAAAATAGGAAGATCAAAATCAAATTTTGATCTGTTTGCTAATTGCACTTCGTTATAATTCCTGTAAACATTGTATTGTGCATTTATATCTGTTGTATTTTGAATGGCTTTTAAATAATCATCTTTTGTAATGTGTTTGATAGACCATAATTTTTCTACTGTTACAGTTTGTTCTTCGTTCAGTTTTTTTCTTGCATTTAAAATATCAATTTTCTTTTCGTTAAAATGACGGATTATTTGCTCGGTGTTTTTTGCTGTGAAGGCATTTAAATTACTTGTGTATTGTTTTTTTGCAAGCGCCTCTGCTTCTAACTTTAATATTTTGTTTTTTGTACGGCTTTCGTAAAAACCACTTTTTAAAATGTCCCATTCAAAACCTGTAACCGCGCGACGTTTAAATACAACAATTTCTAAAGGATCAGCAACAGGTGAATTAAAATTTTCCTGGTAGCCTAAAGTATATTTTAAACCGAAATCTTTTTTGTTCATGCGTTGCAGTAATTGATTTTGGCGCAACAACATTTCTTTTTGAAGATAAATGCCCGAATCATTAATAACTTTAAACGGTTCGGCTTTTAACGTTAAAGTTGAATCTACAATGTAAGTATCAAATGTTTTTGTGTTAGATGTCTCCCAAAGAGAGGTCAACACTTTTATATAGCTGGACACTAATTCATCTTTATTATTTTCCTGCGCAGGTATAAATACAAGCGTGTTGAAAAAAAACAAAAAGCAATAACTAGTCCGTTTAAGAACTAAATTCATCGAAGGCATATAAAATTTGAAATAGGCATTAAAGATAGTCTTTTTTTCTAATTAGCTATTAATCAAAAAATTATATTAACACTAAATGTCTCTGAATTTTAGATGTTTTTCATTCGTCGAAAATGACCGTTTAGGTCGAAAGGCACTGAAATATAGAAAACAAGATTAAATAGCTGTTTTTAGAGCAAAAAAATTAATTTTACAAAAAATAGAATTACATGGCCAATATATTTGAATTTAATGGATACAAGCCAGTTGTTGACCGCAGCGCTTTTGTACACCCAAACGCTACAGTTACCGGAAATGTAATTATTGGCAAAGACGTCTATATTGGTCCCGGTGCAGCCATACGTGGCGATTGGGGACAGATAATCATTGAAGACGGTTGCAATGTGCAGGAAAATTGTACTATTCATATGTTTCCGGGTACAACTGTGTTGTTAAAAGAAAGTGCGCATATTGGCCACGGTGCAATTATTCATGGCGCCACCATTGGTAAAAATGTGTTAGTAGGAATGAACAGTGTAATAATGGATAATGTTGTAGTTGGTGACGAATGCATAATTGGCGCTTTATCATTTATTCCTGCAGATACAATTATTGAGAAAAGAAAAGTGGTAGTTGGTAATCCGGCAAAACCAATTAAAGATGTGAGTGACGAAATGATAGCGTGGAAAACAAAAGGCACAAAATTATATCAGCAATTACCTTCAGAATGTCATGCTACTTTAAAAGCTTGTGAGCCTTTAACCCGCATTCCCGCATTCAGGCCACAACAACAGGATGAGTATAAGACCTGGCAAAAAGAAAAAACTAAAAAGACAAAATAACTTTAGTGCATTTTAGCATAAAGGATCTATAGTTGTTTAACGCGATTTTAGTTGTATTTTATTTCTTTTAATTTCAATATTTTTTTCGTTAATTTAAAGTTCGTTAATTACTAAAATATGGCTAAAACTAAATCTATATTAAACAAAAAGTCTACCGATTTTTTATATGAATATTTAAATAACGCTTCGCCAACAGGTTTTGAAAGCCCGGGCCAAAAGATCTGGTTAAACTACCTAAAACCCTATATTGATGAGTATTTTGTAGATACGTATGGTACTGTGGTTGGTGTTATTAATCCTAAAGCGCAATACAAAGTAGTTATTGAAGCACACGCAGATGAAATAAGCTGGTTTGTGCATTACATTACAAAAGATGGGTTTATTTATTTACGCCGTAATGGCGGAAGCGATCACCAGATAGCGCCTTCAAAACGCGTAAATATCCATACAGAAAAAGGAATTGTAAAAGCAGTGTTTGGCTGGCCCGCAATTCATGTGCGTGATGCCGCGAAAGAAGAAACACCAACTTTAAAAAATATTTTTTTAGATCTTGGCTGTAAATCCGATAAAGAAGTAGAAGCGCTTGGTGTGCACGTTGGCTGTGTAATTACTTATGAAGATGAGTTAATGGAACTGAACGACCGTTATTACGTTGGCCGCGCTTTGGATAACAGAATTGGCGGCTTTATGATAGCAGAAGTAGCGCGTATGCTAAAAGAGAATAAAGATAAATTACCTTTTGGTTTGTATATTGTAAATGCGGTGCAGGAAGAAGTTGGATTGAATGGCGCAACGATGATCGCGAGAAAAATAAATCCAAATGTTGCTATTGTTACCGATGTTTGTCACGATACACAAACGCCAATGATGAGCAAAATTGTAAGCGGAGATCTGTCATGCGGTGGCGGACCTGTTTTAAGTTATGCCCCGGCAGTACAAAATAATTTATTAAAATTAATTATTGATGCTGCTAAGAAAAACAAAATTACTTTCCAACGTCAGGCAGCATCCCGCGCAACAGGAACAGACACTGATGCATTTGCATATGCAACCGATGGCATTGCTTCTGCATTAATTTCTTTACCGTTACGTTATATGCACACAACGGTTGAAAGTGTTCACAAACAAGATGTAGAAGATGTGATAAAATTAATTTATCACAGCGTAAAAGCAATTAAAAATAACCAGGATTTTAGATACATTAAATAAAAGGACAAAAGATAAAAGACGTATGATTTAAGATTGTTTTTTATCATTAATCATTAATCAAGAAAGAAAAATGGCCATACTCGGCTCCATCATAAAACAAGCAATAACCATTCGCGGAAGAATTCCTGCGCGTAAAAATGTTTATAAGCAACAAATAAAACAGCTTAATAAACTTTTAAGCAAAGCGCAATTCACCTCTTTTGGCTCGCAATACGATTTTAGTGAAATATTATTAAGTAAAGACCCTATCTCAGCATTTAAAAACAAAGTACCAATTTATGATTATCAATCTATATTTGAACTGTGGTGGTACCGGGCATTACAGGGCGAAAAAGACGTTTGCTGGCCAGGAAAAATAAATTACTTTGCATTAAGTTCAGGCACTTCCGAATCGGCAAGTAAACACATTCCGGTTACAAAGGATATGATAAAGGCCATACAAAAAGGCACAATGAAGCAGATCCTTTCTACAAAACATTTCGATTTTTCGGATGAGCAGTACGAAACAGAAGCTTTATTTGTTGGAGGCAGTACAAATTTAAATTATAACGGCACTTATTTTAGTGGCGACTTAAGCGGCATCACTACAGGTACGCAGCCTCGCTGGTTTCAGAATTTCACATTACCGGGTCCCGAGATCCGGTCACAAACCAATTGGGAAAAAAAGTTAGAAGACCTTGTGTTGAATGCCAAAAAATGGAACGTTGGTTTTATTTGCGGTGTGCCGGCGTGGATACAAATATTATTTGAGCGCATTATAAAACATTATAATGTAAAAACCATTCACGATGTTTGGCCTAACCTTGCGGTATTCGTTCATGGTGGCGTTTCCGTACAACCCTATAAAAACAGTATTAACGCATTGTGCGCAAAACAATTAATTTTTTTAGATACCTACATGGCATCCGAAGGCTTTATTGCCTACCAGGAAAGGCCTAACGAACAACAAAGCATGAAGTTATTGACAGATAACTCAATGTTCTTTGAATTTGTGCCCTTTAATGAAGAGAACTTTGATGGAGATGGTAATGTAAAACCAAATGCAAAAGCGCTAGACATTACCGAAGTAAAATTAAACCAGGATTATGCATTGCTCATAACAAACTGCGCTGGTGCCTGGCGTTATTTAATTGGCGACACCATTAAGTTCACTGATCTGAAACGTTGCGAAATTATTGTTACGGGCCGCACAAAACATTTTTTAAGTTTATGTGGGGAGCACTTAAGCGTTGATAATATGAACAAGGCAATTAAGCTCACAGCAAAAGATCTTGATCTTAACATCAATGAATATTGTGTGGTTGGTAAACCAAATAAAGGTTTATTTGCGCATCACTGGTATATTGGCGTTGATAAAAATGTTGACGATAAAATTGTGACAGAAAAACTGGATGATTATTTAAAACAATTAAATGATGATTATGCTACAGAACGCAAACATGCGCTAAACGATGTGTTTGTAACCATTTTACCAAACCAGGCCTTTATTGATTTTTTAGCAAGCAAAAATAAACTTGGCGGACAAAGTAAATTTCCGCGCGTTTTAAAAGGCAAGCAATTAAACGAATGGCTGGCTTTTTTAGAGAACTATAAAAAATAATTTTTCTGATAGGAACATTAATATATCAAACATTTGTAATTGTATTACTGCTAACCTTTTCTTTTGGGCCGGCTTTTTTTGCTTTAATAAATACCGGCATCCGTTATGGTTATAAAACGGGTTCTCTTTTAGCGTTTGGTGTTGTGTTAAGTGATTTTATAGTATGCATGCTCATCATATTGCTTGTACATTATGGCGCCACCAATTTTATACAGGACGAAAAAAGCCAGCGCTTTATGGGCATTATTGCCGGCATTATTTTAATCGTTTTTGGAGCATTGCATTTTAGAGAACCGGTTGATAAAAGTAAAGATGCAACAATTGAAATTAAAGTTCCCTCGGCTAGCGCAATGATCTTTAAAGGCTTTTTTCTCAACATCCTTAACCCCGCAGTTTGGATCCTTTGGTTAGGTAACGTTGCTACAGTGAGCAAAACGTTATATTATTCAATATTTTATATGATCGTTTATTTTAGTATTACACTTAGCCTTGTTCTTTTGGTAGAGCTTGGAAAAGTATCTGCTGCTAATAAACTAAAACAGATCTTAACTCCAAAAACAATGCGTGTTGTAAATATTATTACAGGCTCGCTCCTGGTTATTTTTGGCGTTGTACTTATTTATAATCATTTTTTTGATCACGCGTAATGACAGAAGAAGAACTACAAAAATTTAAAGAAAAGATCGTTGAGACCACTACATTTCCAAGTGTTTATATGTTTAAGTTTATTGTACCAAGTGAGAACAGGTCTATAGCCTTGGTAGAGAACCTATTTGATGCCGGTACGGACCTTCACACCAAAGAAAGCGGCAGTGGCAAATACACCAGCATTACAGGCATGCAGGTAGTGGTAAATGTAGACGAGATAATGGAGGTTTACAAAAAAGCAGCCGAAATAAAAGGGATCGTGTTTTTGTAAAACAGTTCATGCAAAGTAAATTAGTATCACAACATTTAACGGTTATTATTAATCATTTTGGCGCTGAGGTTTGCAGTGTTAAAAATAATACCGGGCTTGAATTTATCTGGCAGGCAGATAAAACAATGTGGGCAAGGCACGCGCCGGTTCTATTTCCAATAGTTGGAAAATTAAAGGACAATTTTTTTATTCACGAAGACGAGAGATATGAATTACCGCAACACGGGTTTGCCCGCGATATGGAATTTATACTTTTTGAGAAAAACGACACTTCCCTTACCTTTCAGCTTGTATCAAACAACGAAACAAAAAGTAAATTTCCATTTGATTTCGTTTTTCAAATAAAATATATTTTAGAAGGAAACACACTTTATACCGAATATACAATTTCAAATCCCTCAAAAAAAGCAATTTATGTAAGCGTAGGAGCGCATCCGGGCTTTAACTGTCCGCTACTGCCCAAGGAAAAGTTTGAAGATTATTATTTAGAGTTTGAAAAAGGCGACTTTTCTATAACTCAATTAAATAACGGTTTACGATCTGACGCAAAACAACCATTAGAGTTAAAAGATAAAAAACTCTTCCTTAAAAAAGAGCTGTTTGAAAACGATGCCCTTGTATTTGAGAATAGCCAGATAAACAGTGTTAGTTTGTGTCCATCCGGATCAGATCATAAGATCACACTGGAATGCAAAAACTGGCCTTATTTTGGGATCTGGACAAAAAAAGGAAACACTCAATTCATTTGTCTTGAGCCCTGGTATGGCATTGCAGATCACGAAAACACTAAAAACGAATTATCAAAAAAAGACGGGATTATTCAAATTGGTCCTGGTAAAGGTTTTAACGCCCAATTTTCTCTTATTTTTAGTTAATAGCCTATTTTTCAGCCTATTTTTGCTGCCATTTTCTATGAAAAACAAAGAAAATTCCCTATTTTCGCAGTCCAAAATTTTAAAGAAATGAATATTACCAAGAAAGATATTGATAGTTTGAACGCAGAGATAGCGATTTCTGTTACTCCCGCTGATTACGAAGTTAAAGTAACTGATGCTTTAAAGAAAGCGCAAAAACAAATTTCTATGCCGGGTTTCAGACCAGGTAAAGTACCTGTAGGTTTAGTTAAAAAGCAATATGGTACTCAGATCTTAGTTGATGAGCTTAACAAATTATTAGATTCAACAATTTATAATTACATCCAGGAAAATAATATTGAGATCCTTGGAAACCCACTGCCAAAAGAACAAGCAGGTGTTGATTTTGAAAATCAAAAAGATTTTGATTTCGTTTATCAAATTGGTTTAGCGCCACAATTTAATATCGACTTAAACGACAAGCAAACTTTCACATACAAAACAGTTAAGATTGATGATGAGCTGGTAGAAAAATACGTGAAAGATGTGCGCCGTAATTTTGGTAAGCCTTTAAATCCTGAAGTTGCAGGAGAAAAAGACGTTGTGTTTGTTGACATCAACGAATTAGATGAAAACGGAAACATTAAAGCCGGCGGTATTTTTAAAAGCACAAGTATTAGCTACGAACGTTTAAAAAATGAAACTGCTAAGGCAAAAATTTTAGGTATTAAAAAAGAAGATAAAGTTGTTCTTAACGTAAATGAACTATATGATAACGCTTTAGATAAAAGTGTATCGTTAGGCGTTGACAAAGAGGCTGCAGAAACATTAGATTGTAATTTGCAATTAACCGTAAAGAACATTGCACGTTTAGAAGATGCAGACCTTAACCAGGAATTATTTGATAAAGTTTACGGCGAAGGAAAAATTACAAGCGAAGAAGAATTCAGAAATAAAATTCGTGAGGAATTGGGCCTGATGTTTAATGCTGACGCTGACAAATTTTTAAGAACAGAAGTTGAGAATAGTTTAGTTGATAAAACAAACATTCAGTTACCGGATGATTTCTTAAAACGTTGGTTAATGATGGCTAACGAAAAACCAATTACACAAGAAGAATTAGAAAAAGATTATCCAAACTATTCTAAATCTATGAAATGGAAATTGATCGAGAACAAGATCATTAAGGATAATGAAATTAAAGTGGACGCCAACGAAGCAAAAGATGAGGCAAAAGCCTTTATTAAAAGCGAGTATGCGCGTTACGGACAACAAGCTACTGAAGATGATTTAGAAAAGATATCTAAAGATATTTTAAGCAAAGAAAAAGAAGCACAGCGCATTTTCGAAAATCTTTACAGCAAAAAAGTATTAGATCTTATAAAAGAAAAATGTACACTAAAAGCAAAAGAAGTTAGTTACGAAGATTTCTTTAAAGCCTAATAACATTTTATCCTACATTAAAAAAGCCGCTCTAATTAAAGAGCGGCTTTTTTGTTTTCAAATAAATTAAATTATTTGTTATACACTTTAAAAATAACCCTACGGTTTTGTAAGTGCATGTAATTATCGCAATCTTTTCCCTTGCCGCAATCGTTAACTAAATTACTGTCTCCTTTACCGGTTGAAAATTTTAACTGTGATTTTTTTACATCCGCTTTAGCAAGATAATTTTTTACAGTTTTCGCACGATTTGCTGAAAGAATTTTGTTATGGTTTTCGGTACCACGCGAATCAGTATAACCAATAATTTCTACAGCCAGGCTTGGATGTTTTTTTAATACTCCGTTATTGGTCTTTAAGATTTCTTCTGCTTCTGCAGTTAAATTACTTTTATCAAAATCAAAAAGAATTGGGTTAGTATTAAAACCCAGGGCCTGTAATTGCTCAGCGCTTAATTCGCCTTTTATTTTGCTTAGATCAACTGCTGTAACAATTGCGGCTGTTGTATTTGTAGGAGTTGTTGAGGTATCTGCTTTTACTTTCTCGAATTTATTTTCAATGCTGTTACACACCACTAATGGAGATAGGCAAGTATCACAATAGGCAACAACTTTAGATGAGACGATATAATTACCGTTTTGCTTGTAATCATAATTTAAAACGGCAGCTTGATCAGAAATACTATTTTCATTTACTTTCCATCCATAAGTAAGTACTTTATAGTTTTCAGGGATTTTCACTTCTATCTTATTTTTCAGGTCAGAAGG
>JAULBY010056771.1:0-10995 GCA_032358315.1 Ophiocytium majus
GCACGTAATTTGATATGGGATATCAAATTACGTGCCAATCGCTTCGCGAACGGGCTTGCAGGTTAAAACTGCGTTAGGCTGACGCTTCGCGCAACGATATTGGCATAAGGAAAACTGGATTCACTGGAGGAAACAATGAAAAAGCTGGTTTTGGTCGAGCTTCTTCTACTTTCAATATTGGTAGATGTTACCAGCCTACCACTGGACTATGCTCAATCAAAGGTAATTGCCAAGTTCGGTGTTGGAATTGGAAGTGGGCTACTTTCTTTTGGTCCTGATGATGGGTACGAACCCTTCTGGCCGACATCGATCTCACTAACCAAGGCGGGCGAGCTTTTTGTACTAGACTATCGACAGGGCATCATAAAATTCGATCGAGACTTTCGCTACGTAGGCTCGATAAAAAAGATATTTCACCAGTTCGCTGTTTCGGAAGATAGGTTGATTGCATGGAATTCTGAAGCTGAAGCACAAGAGTTAGTCGCTTACTCTAACAAAGGTTCGGATCTCTCGCTTATTGCTACGAGCCTTGTGGTCGGCCTCCCTAAGATCGAACAAGTCCTAATTCGAGGTGCCACAGTT
The DNA here is from genome assembly GCA_032358315.1 of Ophiocytium majus. Taxonomy (NCBI): domain Eukaryota; class Xanthophyceae; order Mischococcales; family Ophiocytiaceae; genus Ophiocytium; species Ophiocytium majus. The sequence goes on from JAULBY010056771.1 coordinate 583, forward strand.
ATAACAATACATCAAAACGGTTCATTCCAACTCTGGTTGCTTAAGTCCGATCAGGGTGCTTTTGTTAAGTTTACTCCGTCTGATTCGGATCTTCGGAAACTCAATTTTGTTGTCAGAAACGGAGAGCTCCAGGATATCGAGTTTGGAACATTGGACAGATCAGCTGAGACGCTATTCTTGATCAATAGAAAGGAAGAGCAACAGTATGCTGAGACTACGAGTGGAAGAGACACAGTTAACATTAGTAGTGGGACCGTTCTTGGTGTCGACAAGAATGGCTTCAGGACCGTTCTATCCCGCAGGAAGAGACTAGCAGTGGTTTCCCAGTCTGGTGATCTGATTAGGGTGTTTGATATTCGGAAAGATGTTGCCTCTGAATCGAGAACTGAAGCTATCTGCACCTTGGAGTCTGGTGACATTCTTCTTCTTGAATCTACTAGAAATGGGCATCTTCTAAAAAGGATTGAGCGAACCTGGTGAGCCTAACAAAGTTTTCAACCTGACTTATTTGGGTGTCACGGTTCTTGCTTTCGCAACAACCGCGCCACCCAAAACGCAGGTTAAAACTGCGTTGGGCGGACGGAAAATTTCGTTTTTTTTAGATCTCAAAATGGGAGTATCATTTGAGTCAATCAGCAAGGTTTTCTAGTCCAAGAAACCAATTTTCACAGCTCATGTTTCTTGCTTGGTTCATCTTCATCCTTGTTCTTGCTCCTCTGTCGTATGTGATGAACATTGGTTGGTACCGGGTCTTTGGTATATTTTTGGCGCTTCCATACTACATTATCCTAGCAGTATCCGGCGCACTCTTCATTGTGAGACTTGCAGGATACAAAGCCAGTGCCTCTGGGCCCTGGTTCCTGGTTTGCACTTCGTCTTTTATGGCCACAAATTTGCTGTGGGAAGATACCGGAGACAGCAGTGGACCTTGGTTATTCTTTGGTACATACAATCCCCCAACTTCTGATCCAATCTACCTGGCTGCTCAGACTTCATCTCGCCCAATGCTCATTTTTTCGGTTGTGGCTTTGGTCGTCTTTCTGACAAAAATTGGGCGTGAATTTGCAGAAAGAAGGGAGTTTCTTCAAAAGCAAACTATCAACTGAACGCAAGTAACTGGAACTTTGCGAATAGAACGGGATCACGTAACTAGCGACTGGCAAGAATCTGAATCCGGGATTGAAAGCCGGATTTGATTCCCGCTTCTAGGGTGGCTGAGTATAATAGGATAGCGCCCTTTGATCTCCCCAATTGGAGCGTGGCTTAGTTTGATCGAACAGATGGTACTCGGAAATCTGACCGAAAGGCATTATTATGTGCTTCAGGTTGCCTTGTTGTATGATGTAATCGATTGGTGAATTCTGGTGATGGGACAGGAGCTGGTCTTTCGATAGCCTGCTCCTCGCTTCCGCGACTTTGATTCGGCCTAGATGATACGAATCTCTCTATTGGCAATCGGGTGATCTCGACGAATTGGTTTTGTGTCTCAAGACAAACAGCAGGTACCACTGATATACAGATCTTAGGTATTCTACATGGTCGATGAACGCAAAGTTGGTAGAATTGGAATAGGCTGCCGGATTTGGAAATGAGTGCTCAAAGAAGATGCGCCGTCCAACATCTAGTTCAACCTGACAGCGCCTTTTGGCATGTAAATTGATACATTGTATCAATTTACATGCCAATCGCTCCGCGACCAGGCTTGCAGGTTAACTAGGCGTTCTACCGACTCGCTTCGCTCGCACGGCACACCTGAAACTCGCGCGCGCCATCCATGGCGCGGAGCCGATATTTTGATGGGGACTAGGATGCTGGAATGACAGAAGGAAGACTCAGAAATTATGGGAACATAGGGTTTCTGGATCAATCTTGGAAAAAACGTTTGTCCGAGAGGATGTAGAATTGTGAGCACATTGGAAGAAAAGATCATTCTCAACTCAGAGAGAACGCTTCTACTAACCACTCGGACGCTTTTCAAGTCATTGCTCGTGGCAGCGATATTCCTCGTTGTTCCCGTCATAATTCTTGCTGGTGTAAGCTGGAACATGGTCTTGGTTGGCGTAAGTCTTGACAGCAGTCTCTGCTTCACCATTTCGGGAACAGCCTATTTTGGCTTCATCTGGCATCTGTTTCCTACTAAGTACAAGGAAATTATCGTGTACTCCTTGCTGATTTCGATGCTAGGGCTTGTGGCATACATACTTGCGAATAATCATCTTGTTCAAACAAGTCAAACCGAAATTATCTCAGTCTTGTTCACCCCCTGGATTGCGGTGTTTCCAGCGACATTGCTTTATTTTCCAGTGAAGTATGGCTTCGACAGAAATGTATCTGAAGAACCACTGAAGGAAGACGAAGAAGGCTTGTATTCTAGGAACAGAATATTGAGATATTTGCAAATTCACTATGAACTTCCGTCGCTCAAACCCAGAATGGTTCTCTTGACGACCTATATTGTAATCTACAGCGTTTTGGTAGCGGCCTCTCCGATCTGGATGTGGATACAAGAAATTCGAATATGAGAGATGCAAAGGCGAGACATTTTGACGCTACCTATAAGGCGATGGGCTCGTCAATGTGCGGGTTAGGCAGTCGACCTCGGCGTCCATGCCGAGGTCGACGTCGACGTGGTGCCTGGTAGAACAGGCAAATCAACCTGACTTATTTGGCCGTCACGAAGCTTGCAAAGCAACCTTCGCGCCAGCCAAAACGCAGGTTATTTGCGCGTTCTACCGACCCGCCAAGGCGGGCACGGCACAGCTGCAACACGCGCGCGCCATCCATGGCGCGGAGGCAACTGGGCTATCTTGCCAATACGCGCTACATTAAGCCTGCGAAGAGAGAGTGCGAGATAGACAGTGGACCGATCCAAAATCCAGTCGTTCTTGAAAATTTCAAGACGGAAGTTGCTTGAATGGAACTACCAAGAGAGGACACGAAATGCAATTGAATATGGCATCAAGATGAAAAAAAGCGTGAAGTTTCTATTCCAACTCCTTTTGTTAGGTCTTCTTTCACTGACGTGTCTTTCCTGCACACGTGACAGCAAGATTTTGTACTCGGACTTTCAGATTAGGAATGACCTTGGAACAGATATCACTGGTTCACGATTGACATATGATTTCACTGACTCCAATGATTCTGGACTGAAAACAGTCGAATTTGGCCTCGTTTCGGCTGGTACCACATCCGCGAGAATCTCAGCACCTGTTATTTGGACGCTCTATGCGCCTCCAATGGATCAAGGGTCGAAGTCTATAAGCGAGATGCACTTTCTATACAATGATGGAACAAGCAAAGACACTGTCCTGTTTACCGGTAAACCGGAAGGGTCGACGGACAACAACTACAGCCAATCATTTCTCCGGCCAAATCATCTCTATCAGGTAGTGGTGACCGGTTCAGGAACCGAATTGGTTGACATCGGCCAAGAATAGGGGTGCCTTTGCGAGACTAGGTGTGGGGGTCTGTCAAAATCGGCTGGCTAGGCGGTCGACCCCGGCCTCCATGCCGGGGTCGACATCGACGTGGTGCCTGGTAGAACAGGCAAATCAACCTGACAGCGCCCTTTGTCACGGCCTTTGCATGCGCAAAGCCCGCGCCAATCGCTTCGCGAACGGGCTCGCAGGTTATTTGCGCGTTCTACCGACTCGCTTCGCTCGCATGGCACAGTTCCATCACGCGAGCGCCATCCATGGCGCTGGCCACCCCGAATAGACGAAACCAGCGTGTTTCTATTGCTGGAAAGCTGAGATGAAACTACCAGATCTTGATCAACTTTCCCGAAACGCTGATTATTCAAATGGACTTGAAGCAAGTGTTTGTCGTTAAAGGAGTTTCTGGTATGTCCATATTGCTTCTTGGTATTCTGTCCGGTACTACATTTGCTGCTGTGACCGTGCTCACAATGCTTCCAATGAAGTGGAACTCAAAAAGAGAGAAAGTCGAAGCAATTGCCGCGGCGGCAGTTGAGCGACTAGTAATCGGATTCGTTGTTGTTAATGTTCAAATTATTCCAATTTCTCCAATAAATGGGCTCGTCATTGGAGTCATCATGAGTATACCATCCGCCATTGTTACCCGAGCCTACTTGCCCGTGATTGTTGTCGGAGGTCTAGGTGCAACTTTGGTTGGCTTAGTCCAAATGTTGGTGGGCGTATGATCGAGGAAGAATCTCGACTTTTTGAGAAATCATCATCTCTAGTTGCTGAAATGTGGCTTGAACTTAAAGTAGCGCTCGAAAGACTTGGTAATGTGAAATATGAATACAAGAAAAGCTCAATTCACTGCATGAAGAAAGTTGCTTTTCTTGGAGTTCATCCTAAAAAGAATTGGCTCGATCTGAATATAGTCTTGAACCACTCACTCAGTGGGATTGTTGACTGCAAAGTTGAGCAAGTGTCCAAGAACAGATTTCACAATGAGATTCGAATTCTGAACAAAGAACAGATTCCAGAAGTGTTTGAATACGTAAAAGAGTCTTTTCTGAAAGGACCTTAGCAAAAGCATCTGGTTAGGCAGTCGACCTCGGCGTCCGTGCCGAGGTCGACATCGACGCGGTGCCTGGTAGAACAGGCAAATCAACCTGACTTATTTGTGCGTCACGACCCTTGCAAAGCAAGGCTCGCGCCACCCAAAACGCAGGTTATTTGCGCGTTAGCTTGACGCTCCGCGCAGGGGCAATGGCACGATTCGTTTTTTCGGGGACTTGAAGTTGAAACGTGTACCATATTGGGAATAGATGGTACACGATGTTGACATGTGAGCCAAACTGGTTGATCATGGTACATATGATTGATTTTGACGCTTCCAAGCCCTTCCAGTCCCTTACCACGCTACCCCCTCCTCTCGAAGCTACTGAGACGATTGATGTCCTGAGGCAGGAGGCGAGAGCTACGGCAGCCCTAGGTGAGCTTAAAGGTATTGCGAAGATCATTCCTAACCAGTCTATCCTCATCAATGCGGTGGTGCTCCAAGAGGCCCAGGATAGCTCGGAGATTGAGAACATCATCACCACACGTGATGAGCTATACAAAGCACTTTCCCACAGCGGGAAAGCCACAGATCCGTCCACCAAAGAAGTCATGTTCTACCGTGAAGCGCTATTTGAGGGTTTTCGCCGAACTCAGGAACGCGGAATTCTTACCATCAATGATATTGTTGCGCTTCAAGAGATCCTAGTTCAGAACTCTGCTGGTATCCGGTCCCAACCAGGGACCGCATTGGTCAACGACAAGACTGGCGAAGTCATCTACACACCACCAGCCGGCCTAGACACCCTGAGAAGTCTCCTGGGCAATTTCGTGAATTACCTCCACGACGAGACAACATCGCTGTCAAAGATGGCCGTCCTTCACTATCAGTTTGAGAGCATTCACCCATTTTACGATGGCAATGGTCGAACCGGTCGAATCATCAATGTCCTGTACCTGGTTCTGAAAGGTTACCTCGACATTCCCATTCTTTATCTGAGCTCATACATCATCAAGAACCGAGCAACCTACTACCGGCTACTACTTGAGGTTACGCGAACTGGAAACTGGGTCGAATGGATCCTATTCATTCTCAAAGGCATTGAGATCACTTCACGTGAGACGATCAAGAAGATCGAACTCATCAAACTAGAAATCGATCGAACCGTAGACTACGTGCGCGAGAAAACACCAAAGATCTACTCGAAAGAGCTGGTTGAGACGTTATTTGTTCATCCGTACTGTAAAGTGGAGTTCATTGTGGCTTCGCTAGGAGTCGAAAGAAAAGCAGCATCTCGATACCTGCATCAACTAGCTGAGATTGGTGTGCTAGAAATGCAGAAGGTCGGCAAAGAGAACATCTTCGTCAACCGAGTGCTGATGGGAATACTGAAGAAAGCTAACATTGATTTCAACCTGACAACCGGGACGAGCCCGGTTGCAGGTTAAATCAGCGTTAGATGGACCCTTCGGGCAGAGGAAAAGAGGAGATAGAAGTGGATGGCAAACTTGACTTGAAGTGCCCAATCTGCGGTGGTCGTGACTTCTCAGTTCGGAAGGCCTTGATGAACAAGAAGATGATGACTCTTCTGAATATGGAGTTCTTCGACGACTACATGTTCGGATACGTTTGCTCAAACTGCACCCACATTGACTGGTTCACTAAGGAGTTTGTAGGGCAGACGATGATTCGACCTGACGAAAACTCACTCAAGAGAATTGACAAGAGTGTCTGAAGAAAACCAAATCACGTTGGTTTTACCTGTTATGCTATGTTAGATGGACCCTGCGGACGCTAAAGAAGGAAACTGAAAGTGACAAAAAAAATCACACTCGGCGGCATATTTTTTGTTGTGATCAGTTTCTATGGCATCGCCAATCCAATAGATTTCCTCAATATAGTGACCGTCGATTTTCCAGACCAATTTCAAGGTGAATTTCCTAGATCCAGCTATTCAATTCATAATCCATCAGATAAGTATCTCGTTCAATTTTCTGTGCCATTTGTCTATCACCATTCATATCTATCACTCAGCATTAGCCTCTATGGTCAGGGTGATTTGAACAAGGTCACCGAAGTTCTCGGGGTTGATCCAGTGCCTCGGTACAACGAGTATAATATGGCTGATCAACTGAAGTACCTTCGTAGATTTTACGAGGAATCTCCGAAAACCACTGCGTCTGGCATACCGTATTCACGTCTCCTTTCTGAGTGGCCCTCCGGTTGGTCTAGTGACTACTTAGGGTACTACTACAAGATTAATGGAAAGACATTTCAAGAGTGTTTTATCACAATCTACAATAGCTGGGGTTCATTTGAGACTGCTAATAGGCTAACAATGAATCAAAACTTGATACCTCAGATTGTCAGTTCTCAACCTGATCACGTGAAGCAGTTCTACGCCCTCTGCGACCAAATCGCTAGATCCTTCTTTTTTACTACTACTCAAATCTCTAAAAGTAGTCCCGCCAGTTTTTTGAAGCGGCCGAGCCAAGGAAAAGAAGGGCTATACTTGCCAATAGCGAATGACTTACGGTGGCGGGAATCCCCAAGTACATCGGGTACTATTTTTGACACAGTCCCCGACTGGCCGCTTACTGTCCTAGAAATTGGGCCGAGAGATATCTTTGAAGGAAAGAGTGGTAACTGGGTGCGAGTTACCACACAAAACCGAATCGGATGGGCATTTGATGGATATCTTCGGAGAATGACAGACGAAGAGATTGCAGCTAGAACTGAAGAGTGAATACATCTAACATTGTTTTCAACCTGACTTATTTGGGCGTCACGACCCTTGCAAAGCAAGGCTCGCGCCGCCCAAAACGCAGGTTAAAACAGCGTTCTACCGACTCGCTTCGCTCGCACGGCACACCTGCAACACGCGCGCGCCATCCATGGCGCGGAGCAAATAGGATTTCATTGAGCCCATGTAAGCGGGTAAGAATGAGATTAGTACAAGATATTTGGTTCTTCAGTTTGATATGCGTGTTCGCAAGTTCTGACTTTATACAATAATCGAGGGAGACATTCGTTGGCGTCAAATCCACTATTCCACCTTGTTCGCTTTGTTTCCATGACCGTCTTGTTCCTTCTTGGAGTCTCGAACCCACTAACGGCTCAGGTCTCTGGAGCAGTTTCTTTTAGTTTTTCTATTGGGAACGAGACAGTCCTCCAGTTGCCACTGCCCAAAGTTCAACTGGACGTCTATCTCGATAGCAATTGGTATATTGGTGCAAGTTGTGGTTTTGGTATTAGTCTCGATAATGGTGGTGGTTCTACATGGAATGCTGGATTGGTAGGTGGATACAAAAGAGGTGTTTTTCTTCTCGAAAACTCTCTAAGCTATTTTGCTAGGCAAGCTAGAACCGGCCAGATTGATCGATTGACATTGAACCCTAAACTCGGTTTGCTGCTTATTCCGGTTTTTCTGAAGGCCGGGCCCTCATTCAATATGGTGAGCTGGAACACTCTTGAACCAGAAGAAGCCAAAATGTGGGGGACTGGCACAATACCTGGTTCTGATTCTCAGCTGCCAAATTTTGAACTTGGGTACAGGATTGATTCCCAGAAATAGAAAAAGTCCTGAGGGTTTTATATGCTACCGGCTATGTATTGTTGGTGGTCGACCTCGGCGTCCATGCCGAGGCCGACATCGACGCGGTGCCTGGTAGAACAGGCAAATCAACCTGACTTATTTGGCCGTCACGAGGCTTGCAAAGCAACCCTCGCGCCAGCCAAAACGCAGGTTATTTGCGCGTTCTACCGACCCGCCAAGGCGGGCACGGCACAGCTGCAACACGCGCGCGCCATCCATGGCGCGGAGGCAACTGGGCTATCTTGCCAATACGCGCTACATTAAGCCTGCGAAGAGAGAGTGCGAGATAGACAGTGGACCGATCCAAAATCCAGTCGTTCTTGAAAATTTCAAGACGGAAGTTGCTTGAATGGAACTACCAAGAGAGGACACGAAATGCAATTGAATATGGCATCAAGATGAAAAAAAGCGTGAAGTTTCTATTCCAACTCCTTTTGTTAGGTCTTCTTTCACTGACGTGTCTTTCCTGCACACGTGACAGCAAGATTTTGTACTCGGACTTTCAGATTAGGAATGACCTTGGAACAGATATCACTGGTTCACGATTGACATATGATTTCACTGACTCCAATGATTCTGGACTGAAAACAGTCGAATTTGGCCTCGTTTCGGCTGGTACCACATCCGCGAGAATCTCAGCACCTGTTATTTGGACGCTCTATGCGCCTCCAATGGATCAAGGGTCGAAGTCTATAAGCGAGATGCACTTTCTATACAATGATGGAACAAGCAAAGACACTGTCCTGTTTACCGGTAAACCGGAAGGGTCGACGGACAACAACTACAGCCAATCATTTCTCCGGCCAAATCATCTCTATCAGGTAGTGGTGACCGGTTCAGGAACCGAATTGGTTGACATCGGCCAAGAATAGGGGTGCCTTTGCGAGACTAGGTGTGGGGGTCTGTCAAAATCGGCTGGCTAGGCGGTCGACCCCGGCCTCCATGCCGGGGTCGACATCGACGTGGTGCCTGGTAGAACAGGCAAATCAACCTGACAGCGCCCTTTGTCACGGCCTTTGCATGCGCAAAGCCCGCGCCAATCGCTTCGCGAACGGGCTCGCAGGTTATTTGCGCGTTAGGTGGACCCTTCGGGCAGAGGAGGTTTTGGACTTGAACAGAGGAAAAATGATCCAGAAAAGAATGCTCTCCTTCCATATAAATCTCCTCTTTCTGGCGCTTGCCTCCATAACTTTTACGCTGAGTTCCTGTGTCACTGAGGATCAGTTTGTTTTTGAAGTCTCAAACCAGACCGCCGAACCCGCGAAGGTTGAAATTCAACGGGAGAAGATCAAGCGTACAATCCAGCCTTATTCCGAACAGGAAATCTCCTTCAGGGCGAATACTGCGAGTTTTACCCTATCCATAGAAAGGAATAAGCTGAAGCAGGCCTACGGATTTGGGGACTACGATCACTGGTTTGGTGTTCGACACCGATTTACCGTCTCAATTGACGATTCCGAAACCAAGATCGGAGGCGAAAGTCGAGAGATGCTAAGGGTACTCAAGGATTGAGTTGACTTTGGTAGCCGTGTTCCGATCGCTTATGGGTATTCCGTTGTGCCGCTATCTCCGTGGATCCTCTAGGAAATTCCCTCTATTCCCTCACTGGTTGATCGTATGGTAAATTGTATGTATACTTGATCTATGCAGTTTGAATGGGACGAGGCGAAAGACCAATCGAATCAGGAGAAGCACAATGTCTCTTTCACCGAAGCCCAGGAAGCATTCTTTGACGTCAGTCGGTTGATTGTCAAAGACGACAAGCATTCGTCTCTGGAAGAACGCTACTTTTGTATTGGGAGAACCGAAAAGGGAATTCTGACCGTTCGATTCACGATGCGAGGTGCTGTGATTCGACTGATTGGTGCTGGCTACTGGAGGGAAGGTAAGGCTAGATATGAGAAAGAAAATTGAGTATTCCAATGCGCCGGAAGAATTTGCAGGCTCTATCGAGCAAGGACTCAAGGTCCTAGACTTCTTGCCGCCACCTAGTGAGCTCGCTCGAAGGTCCCCAAAGGTAAAGGTGACAATTACCCTAAACAAGCGAAGTGTTGAGTTCTTCAAGAGCCACGCCAAAACAAATCATACGAAGTATCAGACAATGATTAATGAAGTTCTAGATCAGTATGCCCAGAAATACAGTGAACAGAATGATGGGGTGAAAAGCAACTAGAATTTGCACCTAACATTGATTTCAACCTGACTTATTTGGGCGTCACGACCCTTGCAAAAGCAAGGCTCGCGCCACCCAAAACGCAGGTTAAATCAGCGTTAGAAGGACCCTCCGGGCGGGAAGGAAGATGATTACTTGACTTTGTGATAGTGTGCACATATTATGTGCATTG
>JAULBY010056782.1:0-10987 GCA_032358315.1 Ophiocytium majus
TGGCGGGCCGGCCTGCCCACTCGGACGCCCCGCTCGCCTCTCGTTGTGGTCCGTTGGTGGTGGCTGCTCCGGCGGTGATGGCTGCACATGCGTACGCACAGCGGCTGTTGCCATTACAAGGCAGAACAAAGTTTTATCTGCACAAGTACTGTTGTTTTACTACCATTCGTAGTATTTGTTACACTTGTGGGCGTGCAAGAGCTGATGTCATGCATGCCAGCACGCTCGTGGCCATGGCACATGCCCTTCTGATGCGGCAGCAACGGGTGCGTACTGGCAGCAGTCACGCCCACATCCGGCCAAACACAGCAGCCTGAGACCCACCAGGCAGCACTCAGGCAGCAACAGACGACACTCGCCCGGGCACCGGCCTAGTAAAAAGCATGTGTATTGCGCACTGGTACCAGTTTGTGTGATCTCGCGCGTTCTTCCTTCACAAAGACAGAGAGAGCAGGAGAGCTCGCTCTCTGGGGCTGGCAGCGGCGGCGGTGGCGGCGGCGGTGGCGGCAGCGGCAGCGGCGGCAACAATTGTGCCGTCTCACTCACGTTCTGCCACTCCCGAAGCGGGAGCAACGTGCGCCAACGGGTCCTGCCGGCGTGGGAGAGGCGCGCATGGGCGCACGCCACAAACAAAGACCCTTATCATGGGCGCACCAGTGGTCCGAAGCCGGGCCGGCGGCTGCTGCTTTTCTGGTTGGGGGGGAGGGGGGCGGGGGGGACCTACGTAAAGTGGGGGGAACAAAGGGTCTTTAGGTAAACACGCACGCTGTACAACACGCTTGTTGCGGCGCAGGTCGCTGGGGCGCCGCCGTGCGGCGGAACGGCGCCACGGGCCCGCGCCCAGGCAAAACACGCACTACACATGGACAAGGTGGGGGGAAAGCAGGGTGGGGGGCGCGGTGCGGCGGCGGCGCTGCTGCCAGCAGGCGCACGGGGCCAACAAAGCCCTGCGCGACCGCGGCAGGTGCACAGCATTCACGCGCGAAGCGGCGCCCGCCGGTTCTGCCACCTCGCATTGCTCCGCAGCAGCAGCGGCCGCCGCCCTCAAACCAGCTGCTCCTCAGCGACATCTGCCTTCCCGCGCGCCCCCCCCCCCCCGCCCCCCCCCCCCCCCCCCCCCCCCCTGCCCCAAAACCCGCATCACGACACCACGCAGTTTGCGTTCCCGCACATGGTCTCCACGGAGCGTGGGCGGTCCGCCTCTAGCTCCTTGAGGCCGACGCCCGTCTGGTCGACGGAGTGCGTGAGGGCGCGGGCGTGTATGGTGTTGTACTCCACGGCGGGCACCGCGGGGCACTCGCTCACGCGCTCCCCCGTCCATATGTTCTCGTAGCTCCAGCAGCCGTCGCGCACCGTGGACTCTACGCGCACCCACCCCTCGGGCGGCACCACGTCGTCGCCGAGGGGGTCCGCCTTGGCCGCGGAGCCCTCGTTCCGCCGCAGCGCCAGCAGGCCGCCGCTGGAGGTGGAGCCGTCGCTGTAGCGACGCTTTCCCTCGGGGAGGAGGCGCGCCACCGCCATGATGAGGCGCCGGAACGCTGTTTCGACGTTGTCGCCGGTGCGCGCGCTCGTCTGAGGGGTGTGGGGGGGGGGAGGAGGGTGCCGAGGCATGAGGAGGAATGCGTTAATGTGGTTGTTGTAGCAGGCGTCGTGTTGGCAGGCCGTCATGCGTACATGTGCGAGTCGGAAATAGCCGGTGAACTGATGGCGATGTATGCGGCATGGTGGGGTCCACTCTGGGTGTGCGCCAAGCCACTGCACCGATTTCGCATGCTGTGTGCACCGCGACGCAGTGCTCCACTAGCAGCATGCGCAGGTAGACGGCCGAGTATGGACTCAACACGAGATGCCTGCACAGCGGTGGCAATGCTCAGCAGCAGCAAAAACCGTGCTCAGCAGCAGTGGGCGCACCTCCACAAAGTCCATGTTGTGCGCCTCCGCCAGCGCGAGCCCCTCCGCAGTGCTGACCACGCGCTGCCCCTCGCAGTCGACCTTGTTTGCAATAAGGCTCAGCGCAATGTTGCGGTGCGCATTGTCACGGATCTGCTTGAGCCAGTCCCGGATGTTGGTAAAGCTGTTGCGGTCGCAGACGTCGTACACGAGCAGCGCGCCCACAGCGCTGCGGTAGTACGCCTGCACAGGGCGGGGACGCATATGGCCGCCATACAACAAGTGTTAGTGAAACGCGCACATGGCTGCGGTACAACAAGTGTTTATTGAAGGTAGTGTTTTGGTGAGGCGCTGTAGAAGCTCACTCAGTTATTCACGCCGGACAACCCTGGTGGGTCACACCCACGGCGCTGTGCTGGAAGTGCTCAGCAGCAGCATGTGTGGACACCACGCAGCGGCGACTATGGGTTGGGTAGGTTTGGGCGTCGAGCCAAGGTTCGGCTGGTGCACATCAGCAACATGCACACTGCCCCGGGAGAGAAACCACATTTGCATAGCACACAGCCACCACGGTACCACAGCACGCGTTCTCCTGCTCGCGACTCCGCCAACAGAGAAGGACAACGCACTTCAACCACGCAGCTGCGGCCCCCTACCAGCCAAACGCGGGGCTGTGTTTGGGAGCGGGTACGCCCACGGCCTGGGTGCACGTGCAGGCTTGGTGCGGCGTGTGTGAGGCAGTGGCAGCGCAGTGTGCCCACCTGTGTCAGGCTGTGGAAGCGCTCCTGCCCCGCTGTGTCCCAGATCTGTGCCTTGAGGCGGGAGTTGCCGTAGTAGGGCAGCTCCCTCGTCGCAAACTCCATGCCCACCGTCTGCGATGCATCTTCAGAAAACCTGTCCTGGGAGAAGCGCAGCACCAGCTGGCTCTTGCCCACATTGCTGTCTCCCGCCAGCACGAACTTGAGCACATACTCCTGCCCTGCCCGCCCCCCGTCAGGCATGGTCCCCCACACGCCTCTGCATGCCCCCGCGGCGCGTGTCCCGCAGACGCCAGCACTCGCCGACAGGTGCCCCAGAGCCACGGCAAACCACCGTCGCTGCGGTCAGTGTCGCCCGTGGCTCGCCGGAAGGCGGGAAGCCCCTGCGTTGCGCAGCGCGCAGGCCTGCTGCTGTTGCTGGCTCCCACAGCGTGGTGTTGAGGGTGTTGGCAGAAGTGCGATGCACCCCGGAAGGTTTTTACACCATGTGGGGTTGAATGGCGGGCAGACGCGGCCGCTGGGCAGCACACCGCCGCTGCGTAAGGCACCAAACACACGGCAGAGCTTCAGGCTCCAGTACGGCCAGTGGGGTGGCAGCTTTGGTTGGGGAGGTAGGGTAAGCGAAGCTGTTTCAGCCCGAGGAGGGAATTTTTCATTCCACCCGGGAAGCTGTGAGGTTCAATATTGCATGCATGCGCAGCGTACGCGTGTCATTTGCATGTGCTTTATTAAAATCCGCCTAGGGCGCGGAAAGCCCTTTGCACACGGTGCGCGTGACCAGAAAAAGGAATCAGACAGGTGTGGCGAAAGAATGTACGTATGTGTACGTACGATGTGCGAGCATGATCGATCAGAGCGCTCTAGCACTTGTTTTGGTTCAGCAAACTTGCGCTCGAGACCGCCCAATCGTCGCAGGCGTGCAGGACCACTCATGCACTCACTTCGTCCAGAGCTTCTAGCGCGTGCACCTGTATGCCTACATGTAGCAGCCCCCCGGGTGTGAACTCAACGGGACGTCCCGTTGAGTTCAGGGTGTGGTGGGGAAGAGCACACGCCGTCCTGCGGGTGCTGTCTTGGCAAGGTATGCTGTCATGTTTTCTGCCCAATGTGCTCATGCCCGCCACGCGTGATTGATCATGTACAGCTGCATGAGGCTGCCAGCGGTGAAACGAGTGAAGCCGCAATGTGGGTCGGGCACAGCAGAACATGACACACAAGTTGTCCATGCAAGCACAAAGACACCAGCAGCAATGGCAGCAGCGCATCCAAGGCAGCGCACACACACCAGCCACAACATAGCCACGCGGAATCAGGGCACTGGCATGTTATCACCACCTCGCACTAGAATCAGCAGTCAACTACCGACGAAGCGCAACACGATGTGCGCCTCACGCTGTGGGGGCGGGCGCGCAGCGGTGGCGCACACAAAAACCGCGCGCACACCTCGTCGAGCATTCCTGCTTTGTGCGGTAGAGAGCCTAGGCATCTATGCTGGCACAAACCAGAATTTTAAAAGCGCTTGTGTGTGGGCACTGGCAGCAGAGCGGCTGGGCCGCTACTGCAGGGCAAGGGACACTGAACCGCTACTAGGCGCAGCACCGCGTCCCTGCCTAGAGGACCTCGTCTGCCGCTGCCAAGGGCAAATGCTCTATGAGCACTTCACACGCGCATTGCGCTCCCGCGCCCTCACCGCCGGGCACACCGCACACTGCCTCTACACTGCAGCTGAGCAGCACTGCTGGCTGTGGCAGGGGCAAATGCGCCTATGCAACCTGGCAAATGTGCCTATGCCACCTGGAAGCCGTCGGGCACGCGCTCCGCCCCGCTCGCGCTGCCCCAGCAGCGCATCTCGCCACCCGCGTCGATGCCGCACGCGTGCGAGCGCGAAACGACAAGCTCGTAGAACGACGTTCCCACGCGGTTCGCGACCATCACCGAGCTGCCCCAGCAGTGTGCCTTCCCGTCGTCGGCGCGAATGGCGCACGTGGTGTAGGGCGAGCACGACACCTGCCGCCAAGGGCCGCGCCGCGTCTCCGCCTCGCCGTCGAAATTTCGCCCCCAGCACACAATGTCTCCCGCCGCCGCTCCCGCTGCTGCTGCGCCGGCGCTGCTGCCGCCGCCGCCGCTGCCGTTGCGGCCGCTCCGCCCCACGGTGATGCCGCACGCGTGGTCCATGCTGGACGCGGCGATCTGGGAGAACTGAACGTCTTCGGGGGGGGTCGCCTGGCCGAGCGAATTGCTGCCCCAGCATTGCGCCAGGCCGTTGCAGCGCAACGCGCAGGAGAATGTGCCGCCCGCCGCCACCTGCACAAAGTCCTCGCCCGCCGGGTGGTCGCACTTGCCGAAGGCGTTGTCCCCCCAGCAGGTGACCGCCCCCTTCTCCGTCAGTGCGCACGTGTGGGAGGCTCCCACGCTGACCTGCTGGTATAGCCCTGCGGGGGCGGTGTTGAACATGCCCCAGCATGCCAGCGTCTGGTCCACCTTCACCCCGCAGGTGTGCGCCGTGCCCGCGCTCAGCTGCACAAACATGGCGTCCTGGGGCGGGGTGCACTGCCCCAAGTCGTTGCGCCCCCAACACCGTGCGGGCCCGCCCACCTCGACCCCAGGCCTGCTCTCCAGTGCGCACGTGTGCTGGGGGCCCAGAGCCATGGTGATTGAGTCTGGGTCGGTGTGGAAGCCGTCGGGAAGGGGTTTGAAGAGGGAGGCCAGCCTGCTGTTGAGAGCCTGCGTTGCTGGTGCATCGTCTAGTCCGGCGCAGGTGTGGAAGCAGCTGGTCAGGGCCAATGCCAGCAAGGCTCGACCACAGCGGCACATGGGTGAGCCCATCACCCCCCGATCTCGCTGTCGGCGCACCATTCACCCCGCCATGCTGCGCAGCCCTTAGCCCTGCTGCTTGCGTTTTGTGCTGTGTTCATTCAAAATTGAGGCGGGTAACGACAGAGCCTTGCTGCAGCTGCTGCTGAGCAGACTTGCATGCACGCATTCAAATTCACATGCGCACACACGTGTCTCAACTTGACGGCAGCAGCACTAGGAGTAGCATCAGCGCCAGCCGTGGCGGCAGCAGCTCTTGGGCATAGCAGGGGGGTCGGCTGACACTAGCTTAATACATGGCGCCTCAAAAAAGCAGCCTGCCCAGCGCGGGCAGGGTGCTGTTCCTGCTGTGCCTCGGGGTTCTTGTTTTGCAACCATCACTTGCAGCCAAGGCAGGCGCCAGCAGCACAGTAGCCTCCACCGGCAAGCCCCACAAAAGCCATAAGCCAGGCAAGCGGCGGCACCACCACTCTTCGCACAAGAGCGCTGCCACGCCCGCATCTGGCCGCCAGGGTGCAGCAGCAGCAGCGGACGCACAGGACGCTGAGGCTGCATCCACGGCTGCTGCTGTGAGCCACCATGCCTATAACCCACCAACAGGCGTGCAGCTGGCGGAGCTGGAGCAGGAGCTGGATGACATCAACGTCATGTCCAAGTACGACAGGAAGCTGGAGAGGCTGCTGCTGGTGATGCCCCTTACGGAGTCCTTTGAGCCACCCGTGGGGCAGTTTGGCCACGGCCACTTGCAGACCAGCGACAGGGTCAGCATGCCTGCCTCCGTGGTAAAGGAGGTGCGTGTGTGGGCAGCTGCAGCAAATGTAACTGTTTTGAATTGCACCCATATGGTCAAGCATTTCATACCATGCGCTGCTACCCGTGCAAATATTTTCAGCAGCGACACCTGCCCTGTGCCTGCGCGTTGCAGCGCGCAACAGAAAGCTCTACACGGCAGCAGCTGCTTGTCTGGATGCCAGAACACCGGCCGCTACTGAAATGCACCACCTCTCACCTATGCACATATGTTGCTGTTGGTCAACTCCACAGGTGCAGCAGCGCAAGCTGGAGTACCCATGGCAGTTTGAAATTCAGGTAAGCGCAAGTGCAGTCGCTCTGCGCAAGTGCAGTCGCTCTGCGGCTGCGGCCTGGCATTGCCGGTTGCCCGTGTAGCGTGCATGCGCCCTGCGCGCGCAGTGGCACCTACAACTGCGGCAGTGCATGTATGAAGAGCAGGTGTCTTCCTTCCATGCACCAACAGCATTTGTTATGTATGTATGCGCCTGGACTGGCATGGCGGTGCATGCATGGGTCCGCATGTGCCACGTTGTGCATTGGGAACTTCAAGCCAGCTGAAAAAGCAACACCAACAACACACACAGTCGCAACAGATGATTGTGTGCATGTTAACAGCGCACACGCTGGCGCATGCTCTGTCAGCATCACTACAAATGCTGCCACTGGTGTCCAAACACATGCGCTGTGAGCGGCAAAGCTGCATGTCAAGTGGCGCTGCCCGCCTGTGGTCTTCTGCTTCCGCTGAGCAGCGTGTGCACCGGCGCGGGCCCAGGGACTATGTTCCGGTGGAGCTGCCAATGCCAACACGCGCGGAGCTGGCGCATAGGAGGGACATGCCGCAGCTGAGCAGGGTTACGTGCACCATATTGGACGCGCGCTCGCCAGAGCAGGTGGGGTTCCTATCATAGTCTGTTTTTTGAAGTACCGGTACTTTCAAGTACTTGTAGAAGCATGTGCATGGCATAGTGTATATTTTGAAGTATGTTCATGTACATGTGGATAGTGCTGTTTAAGTGGGTATTCTTTTGGCATACCCCTCAGGATGCACTTGTGACGCTGTGGGAGAAGGGCTACGGCAGGCGCCACATCGTTCATGCTATGTCCTCAACTTACTAGTATCATGTGCTTCAAGAAGTATGAGCGGTGCTTGTTTAACATGCTTCAGCCGCACATAAGAGCGCAGACACTTTAGCGCAGCTGCTCTGTTTTCAGGCTCCCAGCAGCTGTCATTGTGTATTTGGATGGGCGGGAACATTTGGCGGCCTGCAGCCTCAAAAGCAGCTTGCGCAACACATGCAGTGGCACGTGCTGGCTGAGCACGGCCGCCTCACATTGCGGTTGGCCTTGTGTGACGGCATAGTGTCGGGCTGCACGTCGCATGGCACACCACTCAGTCAGTGACCGCTGTTAAAGGGGCAAGGAGGGATGCGAGAGACTAGAAGGCCCATAGCAGTCCAGCGCAGCTGACTCGCTTCTCAGCCATGGTGCTTCACTGAAGAGCATGCCCAGATGATAGTGTAGGTGCTGACAGCCAACATGTCAAGCAGGTGCCTGCACCAAGTGCAAGAAAACAACTGTGGTGCGGTTCCACATCACAGCGCACTGCACTAGCAACTGCTGGGCTGTCGGCAGTCACCAGCAGCAATGCCGCCGCTGCAGCAGCATCATTGGCTCCTGTTTGTATGCCGTATGCCGCGCATGCCCCTGGTTGTTGGCCGATCAAGCAGCGGCATGCTTCCACCATGGCTGGCGTTACAGCTGTTTGCACTGCTTGGCCCTGTCGCTCCTGTCTTGTCTCGCATTTGGGAGCAGTACATTTTCATTCCCGACTGGATGATGAAGAGTCTGCGGTTGCGGCCAAGGGACGTCGTAAAGCTGAGGTACAAGGTGAGTTGTAGCTGCACCCGTGTCGCACATGCACAGCGCACCGCGCCACAGAATCAGCGTCATCACACTGAGGCGGCAGGGAGAGTGGTGTTGTGCGCGCTGCCTGGCAGCAATGCGTGCCATCCCTTTGTGCCACACACACATACCCATGCAAATACCCAGCCCACAGTGCCTTTCGGCCAACCATCTCGGTGCATGCATGTGGCCTGCATTTCATTTTGCTGTCACAGCTGCTACTGCTTGGGTCGTTTATGGACATGGCGCAGATTTCACATGCCGTGAGCGCTGACCACCACGGCTTGCCCGCTTGCACTTCCACACCCACGCGCGCATGCAGAATCTGCCGCAGTCCACGGGGTGTGTGCACCTTCAGGCGCACTCTGAGTCTGCGGCGACGTCGCACGCAGTGCTGGAGGAGGAGCTGCGGCACTACAGGTTGGTAGTTGTGCTGAGCACCCATGTCAACAGCTTGGCATTCCCCTTTTGTCTTGCAATGGATAAGGGAGTTCAAAAACGTTCTGTTCAGGTAACCTACCTGTGGTGGGTAATTGGAAGTGTATGCTTCCATATGGCATGTTTCCTGCATGTTGTTAGCTGTGTTGTGGACAACGACAGGTGTCATGGGCAGTCTCACTGCTGGCGTACATGATGGTGGCATTGGATGCTGGCCTGGTGGAGAAAGGCAACTGTTGTGCCAGTGGGTGTTTTGGGTGGTTTGGCGCGTGGAAGGCGCCTGTGCGCGGCACACCACACACATGTGGCAAAGTCATCCATATGGGCCTGGCATCTGGCACAGTCTTTGTTGGCACCTGCAAAGTAGTGGTAGCGATGAACTGCTGCAGTAATGCCAGGTCGCTAGCTGCAAGGTGGCCTGTAACGCGCGAGTGACAGCAGTGCCGATGCGGTGTGCCTTTGGAGAGCCGGTTGCAAGTGGTGCGCATTGTCTTTGGTGTACAGTTACCCAAGCCTGGCTTGGTTTGGGCAAGTGCGTGTGCCAGCATGTAGGGACTGCACCACCACTGCTTTCACTTTGCCCATTCTTTTCCCTGCACAATGCACCTCTGCCTTGCCGTTGCACCTCACCACCAGCACATTCATGAGCTGTGACACACACACTCACACACATCTATATGCGCACACACACACATACACACAACACACATGACACACACACACACACACACACGTGTGACACACACACGAGACACACACATGTGACGCATGCATGCACGCACACACACACATGACAAACCTCTGTTGGCTGCTGCTGTGTGCCTGGCCCTGCACGCTCACACCAGCTCCCTCACCGCAGGGACCACCATATCATTTGTCTTCAACCCGCAAGGCGGGGACGTGGGCGGCGCAGGCGCGCGTGCAGCCAAGGCCAAGGGGAAGAAGAAGGGTGGCAGGGGGGCGGGGGCGCGGAGAGAGGTCAAAATCAATGTGGTGCAGTGCCTGGATGCGGGGGGGCGGCCTGTGGAGAGCGTCTGTGTGCAGGTGCGGAGTTACTGGCATGTTTGACTTTTGGGGGTTTTGGTAGACAGATGCCAGTGCAGTACACTGCACGAGAGTTTTAAAAAGCTGTGTGTGCAGTTCGGGGGGGCAGGCAGAGGTGCTGTTGGTGCAGTCCAGTTCATGCAGCCGTAGAGCAGGCTGTGTGTCAGCAATCCGTCAGCAGCAACTTCACAACTTGTGTCATGCTGTTGTGGTGCATTTCTACAGCTGGCATTGCGCATTGTGCTGATGCAGTGATAGACTTCAGCAGTTAGGGTGGCGGCATGGTGGACTGCTGCGTGCGCACATAAACCGTGTAATGCACACAAGGCACTGGCACTAGAGGTTGTCATTGCTCAGTAGGTGCGTTGTGGGAGCTGTGGCCATCGCTCAGTTTATGTGTAGCGCATTGGATGTTTACGCTCAGTGCAGGGCACTCACGCGTGCACTGCCATGGCTCTGAAAAAAATACAGCAGATGCAGTGCTTAGCCTTCTTTATTGGCCATGAACGGCGGCACACGTGTTCACCGGCTTGCATGGCACAAGCCATTACAGGTCACGCATTGCGCCAATTGAACTTGTTCTGCTTCACGGCACAACACAAAGCGACACAATCCTATCATGAGTAAGAAGAGACCATGTACTGTGTGTGCTCAGCACTTGTGCTGTCACTTGCTTTCCCTCTCCAACTGCACAGGATGCCGACATCGGCACGGAGTGGCTGCTGTCCCTGGACAAGGTGAAGAAGCGCGCAGGCGCAAGGGCCGAGGCTGCCGAAGCTTCAGCCGGGGTCAAGGGCAGGCGCTTGGGGCGCAAGACCACGGGAGCCTCTGCTGGCGGTGATGCTGCTGCCGAAGGGCAGGGGGCAGCTGCTGCGTGACTTCACACTTTTGGAAACACGAGTTGTGCGCGCATGGCTGGTGGGGTTGTCATCGGCTGGGCATGAGCCAGTGGCATGCTTGGCATGTTTGCTTGTTCCACGCACTGACATGTAATGCCACGTCTGTGCCACTTCTGTTGGTACAGCGATCCCACCAAGAGAGTACTACTTTGTGGGTGGTCCTGTTACGTGAGTTGGTGCTCTGCTTTGTACCAATGCAACAGTGCACATACTTGTATACAGCAGCAGCTAGCTCAGCAGCATGCAGAAAGCAGCACACACCTGAGCTGTCGCCACAACATGTCCCAGGGCTGACGCAAGTGCGTATCAACCTTGTCAAGGCGCTGGTGTGTACACACATACTTCAACATTCTTGACATATGGTACCGGTACCAGAGTACTCTTATTAAACTCCGCTTAGGGCGCGGAAAGCCCTTTGCACACGGTGCGTGTGACCAGGAAATCAGACAG